>NW_023612078.1:0-44333 GCF_013339725.1 Rhipicephalus microplus | reverse complement strand
TTATCAAAGAACACCCATATAATTTTATGCAGGTAGGTGGTGGTGTGGCTGATAAATGTGACCAACTTAAAAAAATTCACTCCGCTACTTAAAACATGCGAAACACGTTACAGCAGCTCACTGGGCAAAAAACATTTTGTTTGTGGTAAAAAGTATGGTTAGTTCTGGTTGCTCATTGCTGGAAATTCACCCTTTATTCAGAAAGTACAGGGTACCTTCTCTTGACTTGGGAACTATGAAGAGCAAGCTCAGTGATTCACTTATTTACACACTGCGACATTATTTATTGCATATGAATGAGCGAGATTGTTTTCAACATTACAGACAGATTGCTGAACTCAGCACAACAGCATTATGGCTACTCATTCCTGGAACTTGCCATATGATGACAACAAAAACAGAAAATTGGGTGTCGGTGCAAGGAAAGCACAGAGCCATACACAAAATTACACCGCTATGTGCAGTGTGTCATAAACGACGCCGGTGGTGCACTAGGGCACCCATTTGCTCTACTTCACCACTACGACGACAAAGCAGAAAACACTCAGCCAACCCTTGCACTTGCAGGAAATGGTGGAAAGATGCTCTCTATTTTGGCAGCTACTCTCCTGCACATACCATGCAGTTTGAAAATGCATTAGAAAAACAGAATGTAAAAGAAACATCTGACTGCTGGTACAAGCATAAGTTTGAATTTACTGCCTCTCTCTGTCATTGCAACAGCGGTGAAACTTTGTTATATTGAAACTGTAGCTAAGTTCACTTCAATACATTGAAGTTAAAAAAAGTCCCAGCATATCCACGGAGTGCATGATGAGTGGGGCGAAGCATCCGTCAGTCTGTTCGTCCGTGCATCCATCCATTCATCCATCCATGCGCAAGTCCGTGCATTTGTCTATCCGTCCATCTAGTGAGCATTCCGAGTATTGCCATCCAGCGGACATTCCAAGGACTAAACGTGAGGCGGCACGGCCTGACTAGAGGAGCGGCATGCACGCACCTCTTACGGCCCGCGCTTCATGTCTAGTTCCCACCTTTCACTGCCTCTAATACATGGCACTGCGGCCCAACTCTCGCTAAACCTTGACCCTTTCTGGTCAGATAGTGCTCAAAGTACATCCTTGTGATACTAGTTTTTTTTTAGTAAGCATCAAACTCAAGGCAAATTTTATTGGAGCTTAAGCCACCGATACTCGTCTCTGTAGGTTATTTCAACAGAAACAACTCTTTATATTTATGATTAACGTGAGCGGGTTTTCTCCTAAATTCAAAAGTGTGCACGCGTGCTACTCCTCTAGTCCAGCCGTGGAGGTGGCTACCTACTACTACTATGACGACTACCACATACATCGCGTACGCACGACCCACGGCTTAGAGAACTTCGCCCCAAAATACATGGTGCTTTGGGTGGGGAAGGAAGAATAAACCTTATTGCCAAATACCCTGTGCAGGGCCGGAAAGCCTATTAAACTACTCCCACATTGGAACTGCAAGGTAAAGCCTCCGCGCACTATCGTGGCCATACTGGACTGCTAGGACTAGCTGCTTGTGGTATTGTGACCAGATCATGTTTAAGAAGCTCTTATGAGTAATGCCAGGGCCAAGTGACCCACACTTTTGAAGCAAATTTTCCAATGTAGTCATTTACCTTGCATGCTTCCCATGAAGCATTCATGTCTTGAATGTTATGCTATTTCTTGTGCTGTACAGGTGGGTGATATGAACCTGTTTCTAGTTGTCTAAGTGTCTCGGCTTGTGCCCTGAGCGGTTTGATGTGTGGAACAGGAAATGGTTTCCTAGTTATGTAGTTACTAATATTGTTTTGCAATTTTATTGCATGTCATGGTGTATTTCCAAGCATATTATCAAATCGAGCAGAGTCGAAGCCACTTGTAAAAGTGTAGGCTTGAACGAATATATCGAATACTTGAACAAATACTACATACAGTATTCGAATTCACTTCATATTGAACTTAAATTGTTGAAAATTCAAAGTATTCGAAACAAATCAATAGGTGCATATTAGTCTGCATGTGATACCCTGGACATGGTTTCATTGCAGTAGAGCAGTGCTTAGCCGTGTAAGCACCTATTTAAATGTACATAAATTCACACGTAACTGCCTTGTAAAGGTGGTTTCACTGCAGTGAAGTAATGCTAAGCCATGAAAACACATATCCAAAGAAAATCAGCCCTGCTGCGAAGCCCACATTCAAGGTTAAACGAGGATATTAGCCGTTTAAGAGCTTGTTATATTGACTTATATGCTCTAAGTATAGCAACTTTTAAGAAGTAAAATATTTGACAGGCTATCACTTGCATTCTGCCGAATGCGGAATCCTGCTACGATTCAAAGTTGTTTCGTTTTCTGTGATGCCAAAAAATGATATTTGGACAGGCCTTGTCTCAATTAAAAAAAATATATTGTGCATATTGTGCAGGGTAGTTGGGTCATGACAAATATGCACATTTTTCTTCATAGTATGCAACATATATGCTATTTGAATTTGATTCGAAATAATTCGAACAATATCACAATTCGCTCAGAATTCGATTTGGGCCTAAAATTCGCTATTCGCACAGGCCTATAAAAGTGCAGCTACAAAAAAAAAGGTAAATACATCACTACACATATCAAGAGTTTCATTTCATCAAAGCTTGTCCTGAACAAAATTTAGGACAGCAGTTTCTAAAACATGTGCAAAATATACATATAGGAACAGCTGGGTCGTACCATATTTTTTGAAGAGTTCCTCCAGCTCCTCTTCAGTGATTGTGTAGGACAGGTTTCTAATAAAAATTCGCCCAGTCTGCAATGTGCGAAAAAAAAAAAGTTTAAGAGAGCACTGACCAAGAGTGGCAGATCCCACGTACAGTGGAATCGATGATATGCGAAGCACGAATAAGAAAGGTTGGTAGTCACTTGAAAATCAGCATAACATTATGAGGTGGAGGTAAATGATGCCGTTCATGACTTCCATGTCTGATGTCATGTTTGAATGTGTCGTTTACCTTCACCATCTATTCAGGACATGTGATCAAATTTAGTATATGTGGAGCAAGCAAACGACCGCGAGCACCCTATAGCATGGTATGTTGTCATGTTCATACATCACACGCATGTGAGATTATAATGTTTACACCAGTCATACATTTTGTCATCTATTGACGCCACGTAACACCAATTTGGTATATGTAGAGCTAGCAAAATGGCCATGAGCGCATCATGAAGGGCCCAATTACTTACTTCAATGTAGCGTTGACGCACGTGCACGCTGGGCACAGCAACGCTACGATAGCAAAATGCAAGCACTCTATAGTCTGATGCCAGGCGCCACCGGCGTCTGTGGACACGGCCCGACGGCAACGCGCATGCGTCAAAGCAACGCAGCGCAGCGCTCGGCTGCGAGTATACGGCAGGGCCGGTGCCTGGCGTGGCAACGTTGGCGTGACACGACAAAATGAACGTCGGCGGGCAAGCGCACCGCATCACATCGAAATGTATTGGCGCCTTGACTGTGGCATGTAGTCATGTTCTCACATGACACGCATCTCATGACTGTCATGCTTGCACCAGACGAAGGTATGCACCAGTCACATACCTTCGTCATCCATTGACGTCATGTAATACCGAGTTTGGTACATGTGAAGCTAAAGAAATGGCCGCCAGCGCATCATGAGCGCGGCATGCACTCATGTTGTTACATGACACGCATCTCATGATTATCATGTTTGCACCAGTCACATACCTTTGCCAACCAATCACGTACCGTAATACCAAGTTTGGTAAATGTGACGCTAGCAAAACGGCCGCGAGCGCATCATGAGCGTGGCATGTAGTCATGTTGTTACATGACCGCATGTTATTATTTTCATGTTAGGGTCTGTCGCTTGTGTAAACCATGCAATCATGCCATACCATACCAGTTTTGCAACATGTGATGTGAACGAAACCACCACAAGAGCTGCAGGACCATGAAATGTAAATCATGACATTCTTGACATACATGTCATGATTTTCATGTCATGACTAGTCAAACAGGTTCTTCATACAGTCATGCTATGCCATACGAAGATTGGTATAGATACCATTATCGAAACGGCCACGAGAGCTAAAAGTCGTAGGCGGCTAGTTAGGTAGATACTGGGTAGGTAGATAAATACATACGCTCAATGTCGCCGAAGTTCGCTAAGAAATGCTTCGCATTTAAAAATTTCTAAGGTAAAATGAATGAGATAGATTTATCTAGGGACATACCAATATCAACAAAATATCAAGGGCAAATATAACCTAGAAGATACTAAGAATCAATTTAAAGTGCATGTCGCATGACTGCACGAGATGCGGAGCCCCTCACGACGTTGGCATCAACGCGGGAAAGAGTGTAAACAAATCTACGTCACAAGTTCGTGTTGGCTGTTTGCTGGCACGCATGCGCCCTGCGCTTGTGCCACCTGCAATTTTTCCTCCCTGTTTGCAGTTCTGCATGTGCTGGCTGTCAGTGTGGTGCCCGCTCGCACATGGCACCAACATCACGGTTTTGCATGATCCCGTGGGCAGCTGTGTTTATCTTACTACCGGAACTGCTCCTGCTCAGCTCGGTGCTCTCTGAAACCGAAACTGCAGCTGGGCACTCTAAAATTGTCTCTAAATGAAAAACCGTCATGCCCGCGCACATGACGATTCCAGCTGAGATAAGTGAGTCACACGCTGCCTGTTGCAACAAGAAAAACAAGCTGCTAAATTTTTGTGTCGGTGCTTGTTTAAACTTAAAACATCTTTTGTTTCTATCCATTTTTCCACATAGACTGATGCTTTCTTTTAGTACCTAAATATACACATGTTAAAGAATATTAATCTCTTCAAGCCTGTATCTTCTCCTTAACTAAAGCTGGTCTAGTTTATACATGATCCTTTCCATGCATTTTTACACGTTCACTTTCTCTTAAACTGAATTTTGATTAAGAAATTACACAGCTTACATCAAGCACATGTTATATTTTATGAACTTGCCTGTGCACTAATGAAGAATGAACTGGTAAATCGATCACATATTAGGCCGAATCACAGTTTCCCACAGTTTCCCCCAATATCCAAACCACTCATAACTCTTTCTGAAAGGACATCGTTACTTTGAAGAAACCGGAATATTCTTCTTTAAAAGGCCACTCACTAGGTTTGATAATTTTGAGCTGACGAGCGCAATGTATAGAGGCGTTCATGATTATGTCTGCCAAAAGTTGGAACGCTATGCGCCGCGAAAATGAGTCAACTTTCAAGATGAACACTGCTTGCCCTTCCTTTCACGGGCGCGCGCCCAAAAAATGAGGGCATGGCGAAGACGTGGGAACTGCCCTAGGTAGACGAGTGTGCTCTGATGTCTCCAACAGTGCCCGTGACAGGGTGAAAATTATTTCATACCACATGTGTACCTTGTGTAATTTGTTGCTTGAATACATGGATAAAACTTGAGACAAATAATGAGACACAAAAAAAACGTGCACGTCTTTATGATATTTTTTTCCCCCCGTAAATCAAATGACGTGTCGGGTTAATGTGCCTGCGTTTCCCTTGCACGTTCGTGTTCCCGCGGTTAGTGCATTGAGCGGATAAGCCCTGAATATGCTTATCTATTTTACTGCATCTGAGCCTGCATTTCCAAGGAGCGCGCCGAGGTATCTATCTCGCAGGAACAGACAAGAGAACACAAGATAACGCTGGTCAACACAACAACGCCACTCGCGTTCTCTGGCGTTGGTCTTGCTCAGAAATGGCATTGGCGCGTGACTGCTTGCTCGAATGTTGGAGAGAATAGAGAAAAGATTTGGCTTGCGAAGGCTACGTGGGGCAAGCGGCAAAAGTTTTAAGCTCGTCTCCTCTCATCATGGTTTTACGCCGCTTCAAAATGCTGGTTTCCTCACCTCGTAATAAACCGATTGAAAGAATTCTGGTGACATAATGCTCTTCTTCAAACAGTCAACTGCCAGCGTTTAACTAGAATTTGTTATGGGGCCTCGTAAGTGGCCCTTTAACAAGAAAACAAAACACAAATGTGGGTCATTTATGGCATGCTGGCACAATATTAACATGTGCAATATTGATGCATGCAACATAAAGAGCCACGAATAGCAAGCGGTAGAACCTCGTTGATACATTCGCACTTAATGCAATCTCTTAGCTCCTAAGCTCTAAATTGCAAAAACTAAAAACTAGAAATGCCCCGATTAGATATGTGTTAATACTTTCTGCTTAGTACGTTCCCGGAAAATATGATTATTCGGCAGCAACGTTCGGCATTGTGGCAAACTGGGATTGTATGACACGTCTTGTGGGCGAAAATTCTTCTTCAGGCGTGCAAAAAAAAAAAAAAAAAAAAAAAACCTGCTCTCGCGTGCTTGTGAAGTGCCAAGTGGCAGACTGCTGACGCGCAGTGACGCCGGTTTCTTTGTTGGGCTTAATTATCCCCCCCCCCCCCCCCCCGTCTTCTACCTTACGTGCTTTCTTGGAATGGCCTGGTTGTCCACTCCATCACTGCCGCAGCTGTCAGTGAACCACACACAGGCCTGTCTTGGCTGTCAAAGTTTTCAAACAGTTTTCATAAAATGCCGTTATTTTATGTAGCATAATGGTTTTTTTCTTAGCCGGCACCTTGGCACGATTTCGCTCAGCAGTGCAAAGCCTTAATCTGTAGCATGGTACTTGCGAATGCAATCGTCCCACACTACAGAGCTAACAAAGTTATACTTAGAATGGATGCACTGTTGGTCACCTCCACATTGCCACGATTCGGCACGAGACGCACGTCCTGCCTCCGCGACATAATGCACAACGCGCCTTGCAGTGGTAGCAATGCTTTAAATCACTATAATCTCACTTTTGCAACATCTGCCTCTCTCACAACTCTATCTCACACACAGCTGGCGTTTTCCACAATATTCTTTCCTTAGAAGGTTTACAAAGCCACGTGCATTTAAGTATGTTAGCTGCGCACTTTTCAGTAGGAAAGATGCTGGAAACCAGCGCCCCCCATTAGTAATCGTTGGGGCCTCAGTGATTGTGACTATTTCAAGCAGAAAAAAAATTTAGCGAAATAATCAGGCCCTGAGCGAGGCTGCACGTTGCTTATTAATTCATGATTACAGACAGTTGCATCGAGCTTGGCGTCAGGGAAGCGCAAGCTCTTGTCAATTAAGGAGAAGCTGAATATGCTTCGGCGGCATCTTGCATCGGAGGATACAGAGCGCAACAAAAATGACCCTGTGGCAGGCGCGTCTGACATCGACAACGAAATTGATGGGTCCGGATGCACCCTTCGCCGTGTTCGTCTCGATAGACGACAAAATCTTGACTTGCGAGCCAGAAAGTGTTGTTGAGATTGTCGCGTAGGTAGTGGTGGGAAATGCAGCGGAGCAGGTAGAGAACGAGGCACTGGAAGACAGCACGAGAATGAAAAGTGCGCTGATCGCCTAACTTTGACGAAGGCCTTGCTGGACTGGAAACTTTTTTACGAAGCTTCTTTTGCACGAAAAACAACTAAAATGCGGACAAGGGTCTACAGTGTTCACAGAAAAACCTTTTCTTGTCCAAGGGTGAGGTAGCAACAGAAAATTACTGTTCCTTAAAAAATTAATGTTTTTTGCCCTTATACCTCTATATGGACTTGTCAGCCTCGATTTTCACTGGATCTGGATCGTACTTTTCCCCGTATGATATGTTTACCTTACGCATTTTTTTCTGAAAACCTATCAACAAACTTCTACTGCATGCAATCATGTCCTTGCTCACATCTGCCAGTGTCTCCTGGGGGTTACCCAAGTCTTCAAACTGCAAAGAACAGGAGGAGAAAAAAAAAGACGGGTAAATTAGAAAAGTTCAGTGAAATAAATGTGAGCCTCAAGACAACCACGAAAAAGCCTACCGTCAATTATACAAGGATCTATTTACAAGGAACGAAAACACCATAAAGATTATTATACATTACATAAAGAGAAGGCAGTAGCACAGTTTCCAGGTTTCCGGTCAAAGAGAAATATGTGTATACAATACACTAGGCATGTGCAAACAGTGATTTCGGTCGAATAATTTCAAATCGAATAGCATATATGACATATAAATAAATATGAGCATATTTATAATTGACTAACCTGCACAATATTTTTTTTAATTGAAATACAGCCTATAGACAAATGCACTTTTTTTTCATTCAAAGGAAGTCGAAACAACTTTGAATAGTAGCAAGTTTGACTTTCAGTAGAATGCAAGTGATGACCTGTAAATACTTGACGTTAGAAAATTTATTATACTTAGACCATATAAGCCGTCATAACAAACTTTTAAGCTTAATAAAATAATAAATTGATGTGAGGGTAATATGTTCATTCAAAGATTCTCTGCAAAACATCTTCAAGTATCAATTAATTAGATTCATAAAGAAGCTTATTGCCTCATGAATTCACCGCAGCAAAAGTTTTTAGAATCTGTCCAATACGAACAGAGCTGTAAAGACCTCTTGCAAGCTGCAGTTGCATTCTCTCTTCTCGTCCTGACGAAAGCACTGGAGGCTAAGCAGGCCATGGCACAGGGAAAGAAAATATGTCACGCATGCCCATGACCTTGAGCACTTTTTCTCTTTTTTTTTTCTTTGGATATGTGGCGGCCCAGTAACAACCGGTGGCGGCACGTTGGCGGCCTCAGTAACAACCGCGCACCATGTTTCAAATCAGTACATGGCTGATACTATGGCTGTGACGAAAGATTCTTGAGCTAGTGGCGTCATTTTCCAATGAAAGAGAGCAATATTAGCCGACTTCGATCATTTATTGTGAATTGCAGGCCGCTGCTGCCCATAACATTTGGCTCGCGTGTTCTCGGTAGCCTCGACTACCCATCGGCCGCGTTTTCTGACTATGCTCAAAGGGTGTTGCAGGGCCCCTTTAAATTTAAAAGGAGGCTTTACGGCAGAGCGAACTTTCCTTGTATAGGTGCTTTCACGGCTTAACACTTCTACACCGCAGTGAAACTACACTTACAGGTGGTTACATGTGGAATAATATACATTTATTCGTTCCTTGCGAATACTTCAAAATTTTCAATAATTTAAATTTGGATCATAGCGAATTAGAATAGTCTACCATTCGTTCGAAGATTCGAATGTTCACGCAAACCTACAATGAACTAATATAAATGCATTTGAGACAGCAAGCTCGCCTGTTGATCACAGCCATATGGAAGAAAAAGTGCGAGGGAGGGACAGGGGGATGACCGCATCTCCTATTTACCTAAAAAGGAGTGTGTAAAATCTGCCCTGTACTTCGACGTAGTAAGGGGAGGTGGCTGCAATGAACTTTTGCCCCCCTACCTTCGCTAAAGAGGACCCCTGTGTGCACTTATGGTTATGACTTTAAAATACTAAGGAATTCGCAAATCAGTTTTACAAGCAGTGCATACAACAGTTTAACACAAAAAACTTGCCAGCTGGCAAAGTGAAACACCCAGATCAGTACTGTGCTGATACACAACATGTCAAGGCATAATAATTTTATGGCCAGTGCAATCGGTACCCAGTATGCTGCATTCACTGCCATGGAGACACTAAGACGAAACAAGTAAATACAGTCGAACCCCTTAATAAGAGACATTGACATAAGACGAATGGGTATAAGGGACACTAGTGAGCCTACAGTAAAATACGGGTTGATGAGAAAATGAATACGTGGTACCCTGCTTATAAGAGACATCTCAAATAAAAGACAGCAATTGCTAGCCCAAACATGCCTCTTATAAAGGGGTTTAACTGTACTGACAGATGAAGTATCTTTTGTAGGAATTCTAACCAGCTAGCTTGGCATTGCGCCTTAGCAAATTTCATGAGCAAAATGTTTAGCACTTTGTCACTCATCTGCTGATCATTGGAAGAAAATGATGTTCAGAGCTCTGTTTCTTAAATTTTGGTTTAAGAGCCACAAAGTCAAAGTGATGCAACAAATTTATTTATTTCTTTTTCGTTTTCCTTTCTTGCATTTGGCCCATTTGTGTGATACAGATATTCTCAACATTTGCCAAGTTTAATCTTCAGTTCTATTAGAACACAATGCAACTTATATTTTACTGCAAGAACATGATAAAGTAAGTCAGATAAAACGTCACGGCATCGGAGACAATATCCCAATGACGCGGAGTAGAAACCTCTACTATAGCATCAATAGCCATCCTTACTTCACGAGTCTTTTCTGTTTACCCTGTTTTCATCATATAACTTTGCCTTTTCTGGTACATACTGTAATTGCATAATTTAATTTTGAAGATATGTTTTTTGTTCAGTATTCCTATCGTATTGCATGAAGTGTTAATTATTCCATGCTTACCTGCCGCCATTTTTTCTCAGGGACCACTTGCTTTGCATATTTTGTGACATCTAACCTATGTCCAGCTGCAATAAAAAACAAAAACAAATCGACTCTAAGAAGGTGGGAAGGAAGGACAGAATATAGCAAGTTCAACTCTCCTGTCAAGTCTATACAACCGTGCTGTGTAATATACTAGCTGCAACAGTCTCAGCAGTGAGTGCAGCCCTATCCAAATTAAACATCTGGCAGCAGAAACATCTACAGCTTATGTATATTTACGTGCTGATGTCAAATATACAGTTCTTTCTCTAGTTCAATACATGCGGTTTTAAAAATATCAATATATGCCTTGCTACAAGTAACAAGGAAGATCTTTTCATAAAACTGCAACTGCTACAAAGCGTATCACAAAACCCTGGAATGAAAACTGTATATAATACAGCTGAACAACAATAGACACTCTAAGCCCGTCTGAGCAAAAGTCGTGGTATGTTGAACTTTATAGAGTCGAATCTTAGCTGGAAATAGAGCTACTCACAAGTTTCAACACAGGCCCACAGCCAAGAATTTTTTTAGGGGGGGGGGGGGGCACTTAATGAAAGCCTTGAAAAAGACCTAAAAAGACTGGAAAAAGTCCTCCCCCCCGCCTCTCATCAGAATTTCTGTCATAAATATGCTGTCGTTATTATGCTGCTAACATGGAGCCACAAAGTAATTTTAAGCCTCAGCCTTGCTCACAGTTAAGACAAACAAAACTTTGTAGCTGCCAACATGGCAGATGAAGCTCATGACTACAAGAGCGCTTGAGTAAGACTTGTTGCTGGTTGAGTTGGTTAACGCCAATGTAGTACATAGTAGCGCGAACTTAGGAAACACAGAGCGGAAAAAAGAAGTACAGTTAAACATTTTTATAAAAGGCATGCTCTGGGCAGCAGTTATTGACTTTTATATAGGTCTCTTATAGCAGGGCACCATGTAGGCATTCTTTTATTAAGCCATATTTTACTGAAGACACACTGGTGTCTCTTATACCCATTTGTCTCATTATATCAGTGTCTCTAATAAAAGGGTTCGACTGTAGAAGGGAGCAGCCCCCGACCGTTTCGCATCTACTTCTTTTCTCTGATTTGTGTTTTTCAAGTTTGTGCTACTATATACCCTATTAGAGGACTCCTTTTCCTTTTTGAGATAGTGCAATACTAATGAGATCTAACAGACAATGATGCCAAGAAAGGTATAAGGGATGTTATTAGAAGTAATTGTAATGAAAATGTGAAAATTTAAACGTGAAAATGTCAGTCAGCGCGACTAGTAGCCATGACAGCAAATGTGAAACGAACTTTGTCTGCCTGCTGGCACCACATTGCCTATAATCTTATAATGAGCTGGCAGCTGACCAATAATCCCTTGCCTACTATCTGAAGGCATCAAGTCTGCTAAAACAAACCCTTGCTATCTAAGAAAGTAAGTAGAAATTTAAAGGTTCGTTTTCATTGTTGAACTCAATATTTAATAATGACTGAATCATGAAACTGCCGAGCAAAATGAAAATAGTTTACATGTTCCAGCTTCAAGTAGCAACCTTTAAATGATTCCACAGTTAAATTATCTAAAATTAAACTTCAATGCATACTTTTGCATATGTCATGAATTCTCCATATGCCACAGAAGCAAGGACCTAGCAACAAAAAACTTATTTCTGAACTACGTAACATGTTGTGCACCACTCTTGAGTGCGCACACACCAAGGAAACAAAATTATTGGGATAGAACCTATGCCACAAAGGTGAGAAAAATGAAGTAGTGAGAGTTGTTGCACATGCTTTGTGTTTTCTTCATGAGCTCCAAAACAATTGGTTGGTCTGGCTTAAAATAGCTTGGACTAGACAGCACTAAATTTTTAATGCTGAACGCTACATGCCAAGCGAGTACTTGAAAGCCAGCACGCATTTCGTGACTTACTTGCTTGAAGTTTATTGGTATGCCGCGAATTTGCGACATCTGACAGTAAAGGGTTAAAGGGGCCCTGAAACACTTTTTCAAGTAACTATAGACTTAATTCACCAGAAAATCTCATTGCCTCACCAGCTTAACACAGCAAAATTTTATGAATCCATCCAGTGCGAGTGGAGTTACAAAGATTTGTCGCATGCTAAAATTGCATTCTCTATTTTCCCGTCCAGAAGAAAGTGCTGGAAGCTAAGCAGGGAGGGATGGCAGGGGCAAAGAAATACGTCACGCACGCCTCGTGATCTTGAGTACTTTTTTTCATTTTTTTTCTTCGAATGCACAACCTTTTCAGTGCGATCGCGCGCGCACGTGTGGACAAGTCGCGGCCTTTTAGCGATCTCTGAGCCGTGCCATGTTCACAATTAGCCAATAGCTGATAGATGGGCTTTCTACGAGTAGTTTTTGAGCTTCTTCCGCCACTTGACGAGTGTAAAAAAAGTAATTTTCAGCTGACCTTGATAATTTATTGTAAATTGCAAGCCGCGTGCTGCGCTATAATATTTGGCTCGCATGTTGTCGGGAGCCTCTACTACCGATCCGCAGCATTTTCTGACCAAGCTCAAAAAGTGTTGCGGGGCCCCTCTAATGAGATCGAACAAACAATGATGCCAAGGAAAGTATAGTGTACATTATTAGTGACAAATGTATTGTGAATGTAAAAAAAAGAAAGAAAAGTGAACCAATAGGTAACTTGCCACTTGCCCCTCAGTACATGCGAGTTATCTTTTCGTCTACTGTCTTTCTCACTGTAGTTCTTGTTGCCTTTTGAACACAGCGTTTACACAATGGCACGCCAGGTGTGCATACACAAACAAGACTTTGTGCTCACCCATGAAGCTGTGATGCTTGTTTAGTGCCTGCTTCATGTCTTGTTCCTTCTTGAAACCCAGGTAGGCAATGCCTAGACAAAGTAAGGCACACCAAAATGATCACCTCTACAATACCATCATGGCCCTTATAGATGATTTTTCGCAGCGAGGCACAAGCGCTACCATGTTTTACACGTGCCCGTAACCTGCCTTCACCCAGCCATTTGCCTCAGCCAACGCAATGGAACAAGCGAAGTGGCCGTGGCCGTTCAGTGCCAGTAGCAGGGGTTAGAAGCCAACAAGGCAGCACCCTTGTAGACGTCGCCACCCAATTCGATCGAAACTCCCTCTAGATACTACCACACTGTCTTCACAGCAATAATTAAATGGCGAAATTAGCTATCCCTTCAAGTAATCTAATGCTGGCAAACAAAGCATCAGGCATGTACCATTTTTATTCCAAGATTTCTGGTGTTTATTTAGGCATGCCTGCTAAGCATCATCTGCGACTATTTCAGAATGAATCTTGAAAACACGGCAAAATATCGATGAGTACATTGCTCTCGAAGCTGCAGGACGTAAATAGAAAGCAAATAAATGCATTTGTTGCAAACCTACGGGCTGCACAGCGCAGAACGACAACGTTATAAGTTCAAAGTGGAAGGAAACTGCACCTTCAGGTGCTGCCATGTCAACTTTTTTGGCGCTGCTCGCTTTTATTCTTGTGCGCAGACGCCGTGGTAAGGAGACCCTCAGGGTGCGGTGATGCCATCTAGTTTGGATTTAACAAACTGGCTGCGGACGATTGCCTATTGTGCTATGCCTGATTAGAGTGCTTTGCTACTGCAATGACAGCCGCTAATGACTCTCACGGAGAGAAACCAAACGAAACGACTTCGACCACGCATCCTGAGAATGCAAAAGCACAGAGGACACAATAATCCAGGCACGCGAAATAGGAAAGCGATGCTCACATGTTTAGCTATGATGGCTCTGAATGTTAGGCCAGAAAAATGGCCACTGAGCGGCTTGCAAGGTACTTGGTTGGCTACCCACGTGAGCACGGTCTGCTTGCTTACTTATTTGCTGCACGCGAGGCTGATGAAACTTTCTCAAACACGCCATTAAAAAAGCTTTCTGGAGCACATTAATTGAGATGACAGTTTCACTCAGGATACTGATTCATTATTTATAGAACTTTATTAGAAGCATTACATTTGCACAAAAGAAAAAAAAAAGTGCGAAGTCACACAAAAGTGTATTTCCAAATAATGTACGATGCACAAAACTTAATCTTTTTTTAAGGCTGTCTAAAATATTCATAACAAAGCAGTTAATTTTGGTTTGTTATAATGCTTGAGCTGTCACAACGTCCTGCATTTACAAACTATGTTGCTATTGAATAAATTTTGTTTTAAGAAAGTGATAACCATACTTCATCCTCTCAGAAGTGTGGCAGCTTGGGCTAGTTGGTATGGCATGACGATAGTTATAGCGCGAGAACAAAACGACGACACAGAGAAAAGAAGGACTTCGTGTCCTTCTTGTCTCTGTGTCGACGTTTTGTTCTCGCGCTATAACTGTCGTCATCCTCTCACTGCACTCTTTTACAACTCATAAACTGGACCAGAAGACATTCTCCCTAGAGTCACACTCGGCAATCTTTCAAAAATTTTTGCGAAGCCACACATCAACCACAGCTGACTTGCGAGTCAATGTGGATTACCAGCACAACACGCTGCCCTCAAGAAGCTAAAAGAGATCACCAAATTCAAGAATGACAACACTAAACATGAAACTAAAGTTGCCAGAGCAAGAGTATCTTCCACGACTGTGGCAAAATAAAAATTGAACACTGTGTATTCTGTGCAGGTTTTACACACAGTATTCCATTCTAGTCAATATATTTTGCGTAGCTTATACGGTAGAAAGTACATGGTATCTCCAAAGAAATGCATGAGCTATAAAATGTGCGAGCTCTTAAATGCTGGTTCAAAGCATAGTAAACCAGCATTCCTACACTACCCGAATGCGGCTACATATCACAATTCGGAACTGAATGCATAATCTCAAGCACATAGAAATGTGCCATAGCCCCTTGGTTGGAATGCTGGTGATTCAGGCAAGCAGCGACCACATTTCTGAGAGGTTTAAGGCAAAGACATAGTAGTCAGCAGGTAATATCATACTGGCATTAGCCCTTTGCAGTTTACTTTGCAAGAGGCATTGCTGAGAACTCTCTCAAATTCTTACAGTACTGACAACAAACTTCCCACAACAACAAACTTACAACAAAAGCATAAGCAGAGAACAACAGGCCCACAACTTTTTGAAGCCACAGCCTATACATGATAGTGTGACTTCGAGTATCAATACCCTCGAGAACACACTCACCTCTGACCTTCGGTGGAAGTCGCAGGCTGGCCACTTTGGCAGGTTTGAAGAAGTCCTTGATTTGTTTCTTCGGTGCAAGAGAGAAAAAAAAAGAACAAAGTAAACATATTTTCATGGTGAAATGTGTGCTCAAAAGTTGGGTACCTTGCTCTTTCACTTACCTTTTTGCAATTGTATGGAAGTCCCTTGACTTTCAACGTGTAGGCAAACTCTTGTACTGGTAGCTTGGGCTGTATGCACAAATAAGGAGCAGAAAAAAAGTGAAAAGGTGGTCTGAAATGAAAAGGCAGGCATGTACAAGCACAAAAAGATGAGGGCACCTAGAACGAGTAGTACAGCTGAAGGGAGTAAAAGTGATAGCACTATCTACTGTATCATGTTATCGCCTCGACAAATGGCCGGCCACACAATAACAAGCAAAAGTTTTGGTGACCAAATAAAAGTTAGCTTTCAATCGTACCATGTTTTTAATGACAACGATGACAATGACATGTGCACTGATTGGCACAACCATAACAACATTACAGCCAACACCCAGAATCCTAGGTGGGCAATAAATATGAACTTTTCAAATCAGGTGACTTGTTTTTCTGCCTAGTGGTGATAATAAACATAATAAGAAAGCTGTGAAATGTACCTTAACAAGTACTGAAATTCAGAGCATGCAAGCAAAGTGAACAGAGTGAAATAATAATAATTGTAAAGTGTTGACAGACACTCTTTTATAAGTGCTTCGATCTTTTAACAAGAACACGGACATAACTTTATATCAGCGAACACAAACACCAACTTGAGCACAAAAATCACGCATCCAAAATATTGATGCAAAGGTAAGAAAAACTGTATTCAGGAGGCTTGTCATCATCAAGCTCGGGCTTTGGTTCATCAGGTTGGGTGAACAAATAATTAAGATTTTAGTGTCCAAGTGCTAGTATATTATAGTATAAAATGAGCACATTAGCAAGGAGCTCTAGATTAACTTAGATTACCTGCGGTTGTTTAGTTGCACTTAAATTCAGTCGCAGTGACTAGAAATCAGACCTGCGCCCTGTCACTAATTATCAGAATGCTATTGACAGTTAGATACTATGTTGGTGCTTTGTTTAGGAAGGTGGTGAAGGAAATAGCAAGCTGTAGAAAAAAGAAGTTAATCAAAAACAACAACAATGCATGAGAGTGTTATCCCATAAAAAAAATAAAAAGGAGAAAGTAGCGTAAGAGTCTACCTTTTGCTTCTGCTGCGGAACCGGTTGCTGCTTGTCATTCTTCTTAGCCTGAGAGAAAAAAGAAAGGTTAAACAAAGTTGAACAAATAAAGCCAGAATGAAATGTCATGCAATGCAAGGATGTTTGAATTGTTCCTAAAATTGCATTCTGCGAGCATGGAAAAAAATTTATAAAGCCAAGCAACGCAGTCGATACATGTAGGACTATCGTACATAAGGTGTGCCACGGCTTGATAACTCCATGAATACCGTAATCTCTTATGAATGCTTGTTTACGACGAACACTACGTTAGCATCAAGTTTTACTACTTGAGCAACACTTTTCATACTAGAATAACAACATGAAAAAAAAAAAAAAAAGAACTAACAAAACATGTCAGAAAGAGGTGTCACAATAGTGAAAAAACTGACATTCCACGGTGCAAAAATTAGCAAGAAGTGACCAACAAAAAAATTTTAAATACATTACACTAGACAGTAACGTAACATAGCAAGAGACGTTGTTACGCAATTTTACAACAAATGAAGCCAAGTCAAGTTCCTCAATAAGAAGTGACAAAGTTGGTAATGCATATCCTAGCATATGGTCTCGCTTATCAGTTGTGCTGGATAGCACTGGCACACTTACCTTACTACTAGCTGGAGCCTTGTCGAAGTTATCTAAAAAAAAAAAGGCAGAAGATCCTTTAAAACCCAGTTTAGTGAATATAAAAGGATACAAATGTGACTCCGAATAAACCCTCAGCATTTGCTTCTTGGGGAGGGGTAACTTATTATGCAGAATATTATGAGTGCGGACAGAGTCCAACACATACACGCATGTGAGGAAAACAAAACAAACAAAAAAGCATATAAGACAGATGCTACCACGTTTATGGATTGAAAAAATTTATTAGCAAACTTAAAATTAATTATGCTAATTAGTTTGGTTACTTACATTGCTTACTTTCTAAAAAGCATGGACTCTGAGACTACTGAGCCAAAGCCATCACTCTCAGAGGGTCATGTTAAGCAAAGAGTCAAACAAATTAGCAGAGAAAGAGCTATAAAGCTTGTACTAGCGCAGTAGCATTTACAAAGCTTACCAAGACAAGTGGGAAACTATTCCCTGTAAAAATTATGCTACCCAATGTCTACTGACATCACTTGAGTTTAACTTAAAAACATACTAGATGGGCCAACAAAAAGGTTTAGACTGATAAATCATTGTTTTAGAACACTATGCTCATAATTTCACAGTAACAGCTTTATTAATGGAGAAGACAATGGTGGTCAATTTTTCATGCACACTTTGCACGCTTAAACCCCAGCACCTTGCTGCTTGTGTGATGTCGCAGATTTGCGGGTCCTTTCTGCTTTGTGTTTACAAACATCAGCTGAATAAAATCTTTTAGAACACAATGCAATTTATTTTTTACAAGAAAAATTATGTAGAGCCTAGAAGACACCTTTAAAAGGTTTTACGTCATGATAAGTTATTGCAGGGATTTCAATGTAGCAACACAACTTGAAATTCACTTTTTTGCACATTTTATGACTCCGCAAACAATCTCCTTAGAGCAAGAACATATTTTGTTTTGGTACTGCGTGATGGTAATTTATTAGTAGTATACAAACCAAATGATTTTTCTATTAGGTCAGTTAATAAAAGCAACGAGAGCTGAGACCTTTAGGTTCCTCTTCATCAGCATCGTCCCCATCTTCGTCTTCTGATTTGGAAGGCGGAACTGCCTTGGCTGGCTTCGCTTTCTTCGCATCTCCGTCAGCATTCGGAGCGCGCGTGTCATTGTCCCAGGTGACCTTGTTGTGCGTCCCATGCACCTTGAGGAACTCTTCGAACTCCTCATTGCCTTCCAGCTAACAAAGCCCACACACGCATAAGAAAACATCAGAACACCATGCATGGTTGTCCCGGTCAACACACGATATAACTACAGTAGACTCTCGCTAAACAGAGCCTGAAAAGATCAGGAAAATATGTTCCGGTTAACAGGAGCTCGGTTTACAAAGAAGTGAACATGCGTGCAGAATTCAGCCACAAAATTAATAATCTTATAGGCGGTTGTTCCATTCAAGTAGTAGTTTTGTTCAAGAGATTTTCTTTTACTGAGTGTCAACTATACATAGGTTTGAAGTAGAGGTGTGCGAATATTCAAAATTTTGAATATTTCTCTAATAGTGTTTGCTATTTGATTTGATTGGCACTGGAAATTTACTATTTAAGCTATTCAAATTTTCTTACTATAAAAAGATGTAGCAGTGGCTTAGCTCGGCTATGCCTGGATATATGTAATGTGAGCTAAGAGAGCGCCTCCTAACTGAATGTTTCACGCATGGCATTAATTACCGGCATCAAGTCTTTCACGTGCCAGTTTTTCACACAAGTTGGTCACATATACAAACGAATTCGAAAAAATGCACAAAATCTCTGAAGCATAAACCAGAAGCTACAGTTTGTTTTGCTGAACCTGTCCGGCACGCATGCGTGTATTGGAGAGGTTTTAACATGAACAGGTTTTATGATGGTTGCCTCAAAACTTGCGAATACCAGGAACTAAAACATGTCCAATAACCATGTGTGTACACAGAAACTCACGTCTTTTAAGAACTCGTCAGCAAAGTTTTTCCTTGGTGACTTCTCCTTGACTGGCTGAAAAGAAAATTAAGAAGATGAAGGTTACATTAAGTGCATCATCTTTGATTTGCATACTGTGAATGCACCTGTCTGTGTTAGGTGTGTAAAAACAAAAGGAAGCGACTTTACATAAAAGGGGGAGGTCCAATTACCATTTGTGCATGTGTTTGTATGTGCAGGTGTATATCTACACATGCAGAATTAAAAATCTTTGGTAAAGAAGCCCTACATGGGTGCAGTAAAACGTAAAATGAGGACAAATCATACAACCCACTGTGCTGGTCTTTTGTGCACTTTTGTTTGTCTAAGAATGTATGAACAGAAATGTGGAAACTACAGAGACTAGAGGAGTGCAGCCGTGACCTGTGCACCCCGTTACTATTGCACAAGTGCGTGCAGATCTCACCTTGGGCTTCCTCGTCTCAGGGTGAAGCCGCTGGTAGGCCGAACTGTCGGCAGAGTACTTGCTCCACGAGCGGGGCTTCTGCTCATCACCCAGTGCTGCACAGATCTCCACCTGACGAACAAAACAAATTAACGCATCAATCGAAAGGCGTGCTAGAAATAATAAAACAAAGTGAAACTTTCACCACAACAGGCTGACTACGAGTGACTGAGGGCGAATGCACTTTAACCTTGCCCGTATTCTGACTGTATTACCTGACCGGCCACGGTGGTCAAGTGGCTATGGCACTCGACGGCTGACCCGCAAGTCGCGGGATCGAATCCCGGCCGCGGCTTCGATGGAGGCGAAAACGCTTGAAGCCCGTGTACTTAGGTTTAGGTGCACGCTGAAGAACCTCAGGTGGCAGAAATTTCCGGAGCACTCTACTACAGTGTTCTTCATATTGTTGTTTTGGGACGTTAAACCCCAACAGTTATTATTATATTAGCTGTTATCCAGCGTAGTGCAGTGATTCCAGCGATTTCTTGAATGTTGCCTGTACGATGACACATTTACCGCGACAGTTAACTACCTCGCCGATGGTATTCTACAGCTCGTGTGGTAGCTACAGTCAGGAAGCAATCCCACCTGAGCGTAAGGACACGGTTTCACATTCAAGCGCCAAGCACAGCTCAGCTGATCTTACGTTTTACAGGCCTTCATGTCATCCCAGCAATCTAGGTTTTGCAGAGACGTTGAACCCACGCTTTATGTTTCTCGGCCGAAAGAGCCGTGGTAGATATGATCACCGTGAACGCGTCATCATATGCCGGGAGAGAGACTGCCAAGCAACTCACCTGAAGCTTGGAAGTGTCCAGGTACGAATTATTAAAGTACTCCTTGGCAGCAGCGGCCTGGGCCTCATCTTTGAATCCCACGAAGGCGAAGCGTCGGAAGACACCTTCTTTCGTGTACTTCAGCTGCAGATCGGTCACCGTCCCTTTCGTGGAGAAGAACTCCCGCAGCCGTTCTTCTTTGATCTGAGATCGAAAACAATGTGACGACGCAATATAGAAAGTGTCACGGGAAAGAACAGCACTTCTTACCTTTTTGGGAAGGTTTTTCACGACGATTCGCGACATCTCACGCGGGAATGTGACAGCGCTACTCAATCAAAACAAGTACGCATGCTGCAGCCACGCTCAATCGCTGGGGGCTGACATGTTAACGACCCGCAGATTATAAAAAAAAATTAAAACTTATATACAGATACTGAAAATAAAAAAATATTATAATAAATAAATGCAAAAATTTGTTTTTAAGTTTTCAGTTGTCAGAAATTTAGAACATAATGTGCATTTGCTGCGTTACTTACCCAACGGGCGACGAGCCATCCGTCTGCACATCGCTTCGGTGACTTCAACTTCAGTTTGCGCCGCGTTTATGATTACCTCGCTCTGTTGCAAGTTTCTAAAGTGCTGAAAGCTGTCACCCCTTCTACAAGGGCGGAACAAACGCTTCGTATAAGACCAACCCTTCTCGTGCAATGCGCCCGGCTGACTTGACGTCCGCGGCAGGTCCGACGTGATCTCAGCTGAGCCACGACTCGCAGGTATGTTATGTAGTACGACGTCCGCTCTAGCGGCTGTTACCATGTAAATATTGACCCGTGGGTGACGGTAACGGAAGCAGCTGCAACCCCCGTGGCTCGTTGTCTGCATTCATACGGATTGAGACGCGTTTAGTTATTTTTGACGACTACTTATCTGAATGTTGAAGGGGGTTTTCCCGCGCCGCTGAATCGAAACGATAAGCGAAAGCGGGGCGAACAACAATTTGACGTTGCCACACGCGCGCTTTGGGTCGCGCTCTTTATCGCCGATTCGCGAGATCGTATTCGACGTGCGGCGTTGTGTTCACGTGTTAGAAAAAAAAACCTAACGCGAACCTGAAGCTTTCACCACGCAATTTTCTGTCGCGGCCAGCGATGCGTGCGAGGTGCGTGCCTCTATCACTAAAGTTTCAATAGGAAGGCTGTGCGCGGCCGTCCGTGTCGCGGAGAATAGCGGTAAATGAAAATGATCCGATGCCTGTATTTGCCGATGAAAGTTTCACAACACCGCTGATGCCTTAACACGCATAGTGAGGCAAACAGAAAGGTCGTGCTTGCTGTGGTTCTTGTGTGCATTATACGTGGGTGCTTTTCCCAAGCACGCTCTGAACGCCAGCCGCGGGCACCAGGGACGACGATAGATACTTGACACCTCCGGTTTGCTTAGCTTAGGTGGCTTAGGTATACTGTCTCGTGCCGTACGTCAACCTGTGTGTCGAGCGATTTGACTCGACATCCCCGTGTGATGTCTGATAAATCGTTGTAGTATCTCTAATCTTATCACACCTACCTTTGTTTCTTTAGATACAAAACTCAAAGCAACAATAAAACGCGAAATATGGCCCATCGATGCGTGCGGGTGCAGCAGGCAAATTGATTTTCATATGAAGTGTATTGTTATTCTTGCTTCAATTTAGAGGTAAGGCTTTTGACTTCAGTTAATAGCAGAGATGCTTGTTAGATGCCAGAAGTCAGTGTTGGAAAAAAAAAGCCTTTTTTTTTGTTTTAATGTGAATATGCACTCAAAAATAAATTTCCATTCTTCTCTAACAACCTTTAATTCGCCAGCTTCAGGAGTGTGCAAATATTGAAAATTACGAATAGCGTTCTACTCGATTTGGTACTCGAATTGAATGGGGCATAATAGAAAACCTGAATAGTTTTTGAATTCATTTTGAGCAATAAACACAGATAAAAGAGACCTTGAAGGGGCCAAATGTTTCGAATAGAGAATGGTAACGTGTCCCGTTTTAATCGTAGAATTACCTAGATGCACACAGTCGAGGTTTTAATGGACTATCGATGCTATATTGATCACAGGATGAAAGTGTTTTTGCCATAAACTTCAGTGTCACCCAAGCGACAGAGTTATCAATCCACTATCTTCATTATGGAGTTCATGATGATGCTGACTTATGAATATTGTATAATCCTCATATCTGAGCTTTATTTAAACGGTGTGTCTAAAGGTACGTCGGACGTACCCGAATACCAAAAGCTAAAGGTACGTCCGACGTACCCGAAACCGTGAGTCTAAAGATACGTCGGACGTACCCGATTACTAAAAGCTAAAGGTACGTCCGACGTACCCGAAACCGTGAGTCTAAAGATACGTCGGGGGTACGCGAAACTGAGTCTAAAAAAAAAAAAAAGATACGTCGGACGTACGCCGGGAGTTGCCGGGTGGGTCCACGGCTACCGCGTACCAATTTTTGCATATATACGAAGAAACGAGCCTTCGTGCGAGCCTGCTCACGTAAAAGACTGACAGGGAGCGAGTACTACCGGTGACAATGGAAAACTTAGAGCATCGCGTGGTTGACGAACGGCGTCGATGTCGGCGGTGCCGTTCTCTCCTAGCAGATCTTTTGAACGGAAAGGGGGAGGCTCGCACGTAAGTACAGAGGCTGATGTCCTTCCCTCGGCAGAGCAATTTTCGGGCAAAGAGTTCTGTGCGGTACTCTCGCGAACGCGGTTTTGTGTGATATGCGCCTATGTAGCCAGCTGAGTTTGCACGAAAACCATTCTGGGAGCCGACCTACTCGCTGACCTTTGAAACCGTAACTGCGACCGGCTCCCAAAAACTAACCAGCGCGCTTGAGTCCACGAGGTTTCCAGATGAGCGGGTCGTTAGCTAATTACTGCAGGGAAAAAAACAAGATGTAAGATTTTTAAATGCAAAGCATTTCTTAGCAAACCAAACGAATTTATTTATCTGGTTAGCCAAGTTAGATCACTAACTAGCTAGCCGCCTACGCCTGGGTGCTCTCATGATCTCCTCCTTAGCAGGTTGCAAAAACGAAAAAGACAGGCCAGATAGCATTTTAATGCTCTTATTATACATAGTTTTCACGTGACATCACAGACAGGTTCTCTGCACTGGGTGCTCCGAGATGGCGGCAACCGTGACTTTTTATGTCATTAGAGAGTACCATTGCAGAGGAGGACACACAGTTGTTCGGTCCCCGTGTTCTTTTGTGATGTCCCCACTTTCTTCTGTTCGCAAGGCGCGCTGTGGGAATCAAAGGAACGCGAAGGGCACCGGCACAAATCCTATGTCACCGTTTGAGCTAACCCAGCATCTCAAAGTAGCTGGGGGCCCTAAGATGGCGGCCATGGTGACGTCAATGCAAACTATGTATACAATGAATGAATTCAGTGTTCACTGAAGGCACAACTAATGCAAGCTTTAATCAAAGGATCACAATTGTATGAAGAATAATAGGAACAAATACACAGACACACAATACATGTAAATGTCACTCGCATGAAACAGCACTAAGCTTTCTTCCATTTTTTATAAGCATGCCAGTGGGGCATACACTCAGCCATCTTTTGTTGTGCTTAAGCAAACCCTGCTTGCGAGCTCCCCTGCTTGCGTAGAAGCAAACCCTGCTTGCGTAGAAGCTTTGGAGCAATTCTGCTCATTTGTAGCATTAATGTAGTAGCTTTCACAAAACGTAGCAGGTTGGAGTAATTTTGCTCATTTGTAGCATGTATGGACCAGCTTTAACAAAATATAGCACGTAGGAGCAATTGCAGCAGGTTTCCCATCGCTGTGTTCCACTCACGGAGCAGCTCCTTTACATTTGGGCTGCTGCTACACACTTCGCACAAAACCAGGAACTATTCCTGTTGCGGCTGCTCAGTGAAGTACAGATTTGGTGGAACCAACACAAACATAAGTCACAAATCACAGAAGGGTCCTCTTCTAACAGGTCCCGACATTCGTTGCATTTCCACTTTATGGTTTGCTTCTTCACCTTGACTGTTGCCAGCACAGCTGTCCAGCCGTCTTCAGTGAAGTATTTCTGGACACAGTCAAGGTGAACTTCCTCGTCGAGGATTGTCTCTGGAATCCTGGAAGGTATGGTTTCCACCTGGTCCTCACCTGTAAAAATTACTGAATAAGTGTTCTGAACCTGCCATCAGATGGCTTTAAGGTACAACAGAATGCTATGAATCTGAACAAGGGGAACTTATTTCTAGGGCTCAGGTTTATTTTGTGAATTGAACACTCAATATTCTTACAGAATGTAGCTGTAGTTGCAGCCCTATAGGTGATATCAGACACCTTCGTACTACACCTTAGATAGCGACTGAAGTTGCAACAAAATAGGAAATTTAAGCATAAATAAAGGTAAATCTCACAACTCACCGAGTAGCAGTTTCCCCTGCTGAACCTCACTTAGCAGGCCCTGAGGAACTAAGCAACTTAGGATCCTGAGCTCCTTTTCCTGAGGAGGCAGATCGCGAAATGGCTGCAGTGTTGCTGCTGATTTGTGGGGTCCCTGCCGCCGTCGTGGAAGCCCAATAACGGTTTTCCTCCGCCCCTTTGGGTCGACCTCGTGACTTCACCTTAGCGGGCACTTTCAGCTTTCCGAGGCGTTCGCGCATGTAGTCTGAAGGCCCGGCGCTGCTTGCAGGGGCCAAGGTATTCTCGCGTGGCTGTGCCTTTCTCACTTCATCAGGAGTTTCGCATGCACCTGCATTATGGGCACGCTGCTCTTTCTCAGGAGTGGTATGAAGTGGTTCTGCCCCGGTATGGCTTAAAGGTGCTTGAGGCAGATCTGGTTGATCATGTGAATTATTCTGATCTGCAGTTTCAGACGTGTCCCAATCCTCACCTGATGCAGCTTTGGGTGACTCTGCATTCTCTTCTACGGACACAGTCAGCTCCAGCTGGCGTCTGACTTGCTCTGGTGATGAAGGGGATGAGGCTTCATGACGCAACACTTCCACGATTTCAATTTCGCACCCTTGCTCCCATGCCTCAGAGAGTGCCAACAAAACTTTTAGACGGCCCTGGTATCTTTCACCTGTTTCTTCTGCAGCAAGTTGAGCTATGTACTTGCATGTAGGAAATACCTCCCTGTATTTCTCATGCTGCGACATTGGCCTCCGAGGTTTTGCAGCCTGCTCCGAAATGGAATGTTCAGTTGTGCACTTCTCTTGAGAAAGGAAGGCTCTCTGATGACAGTAGTAATATGCCTTGGACCACCTTTTTAGAAAAGTTTGTCATCAAAGAGACTAATGTTCAGAGTCCGCCTAACTGCAAACACATGCCGGCATGGCAGTCTCATAGCGTTCCAAAAGGAACAATTGCAGTTAGTTTTTGTTGTTGACGTGTTGCCAGACGACGCCTCGAATGTGAACACATCTGCTTTTTGGTCACTTGGTACTCGCTTGGCTGACAGGTAGATCTGCTCCCTTACAAGCTTAAAGGCATAGGGAGTCAATGATTCCTGATACATAGCTTCTTCAGGGCTAGAAGGTGCTTTGCAAGGTCTTTTGGATATGCTTGTCAATGCTCTGTGGTCACGTTCATCGCTCAAGGCGTTCAATACTGTGAAAAGTGAGCACACAAACTCTTCAAGGGAGCTATTCTTTTTTATAACACTTTTCAGTTTTGCGTTCAGACTTTCAATTCTGTTGTTGGTAGTGTTGTTAAAGTTTTCAGACATAAACTTGGGTCCAGTGTACCACTCATCCTTGATGGGACGCCAGTTTTTGTCATAGTAAGAGCGGATCTCTTGGCAAACATTATTGTCAAATTCCAGTTGAAGCTCCTCAAATTTTTCACTCGATCGTGACAGGACCATCTTCTGGAGCAGTGCCAGGGCTTGGTCCCTTTCCTCTGCAGTGATGTTCATCTTGTTGCAGGCAATCTCGCGTCGAAAAGTCTTTAAAGTGTGGAACACACAGATGAGCACCTTCGACTGCGGGAAGCTTTCTTTGAGAAGGTCACGCTCCAAAAGGTCCTTGTCTGCCATGACACACTTTACTTTTGGCCAAGATGGGTGCAGTTCCTTGAACTTTTCCAACATCCATTTGATAGTGGGTGCAGACTCATTCACAAGAATTGCAACACATACTGTCTCTGTGTCTCCATTGGAGTCTTCAACGTGCATCACATAGACTGGTGTTCGTATTTCTAGAAGCTTGTAGGTGGCATCAATTCCTAGGAATTCTGGGTAGGCATCCATATTTGACCGCATAGACTCATTGGACAGCAAAATTCCTTGGAAGTTTTCCCCATCAGCAAGGATGTGGTAGTCTGTACCTGTAGAAATAAATTTCATGGTCTAAATGTAAAAGATTTGGCCGACTGTACATACGAGTTTCTCTGAAGCCCACTGGAAAACCCAGATGCAATTATTTAAAAACTTGTGCTACAATATCAGGTGCTTACCATGCTCATTTTGCAGAAGAGCTGCAGTCTTAATGAGGTCATTCCTTGTCTGTGGTCTGAGGGAAGAGGCCGCATTGCTCAAGTCTTTGAGCAGGACAAGTTTCCCCGTCTTTTCTTCTATCCTTTTCTTAACCAACTTCTTGTTGGCATGCAAAGCCAAGAGCTGTGTGGCTTCCTCCTTGGCCCCTGGTTCTCTTAATGCTCTGGTTTGTGGCAGGTGGCTGTAGAGTAACTGCAATAAAATAAACTTTTCATTCAATGTTAACTGAACTACATATGCAATTATAGGTTAACTGCATTATGCAATGTCAAGCTCACAGAGTGAAGCAAACAAGTGCAGACAACATTCTGCATATATGGCATCTAGGTTCTTAGCACAAGCAAGCTCACTTCAATCTCACCTTATCATGCTTGTAACTGTAAATCTGTGTTTCCTATATATGGCTCGCATGTGATGTCAAGGACACAGTTCCTGAATGTAGTAGCACTGTAGAATGGCGGCTTTGATGACAAGCAAGTTGCAGTTAATCTGCCTCAATGTAATAATGATGCAGCAGGAATTCCTCTGAGTGTGAATAAGAAATGAACCTGCATGTACTGCTTTGATCCCATTAATTTGACATCGCAAAACTTCGCATCCCCTGTGCTGGTGCTACCAGCTCAATGAGAATTGAGCGAGAACATTTTGCGCGATCAAGTAAGCACGTCAAACATTTCGTCAAAAGTATATTTCAGTGGTGCATGTCACCCTGTATAACCTCAAAACTCAGGTTTGTTTCTGTGAAAAAACAGAACTGAACTTCACTAACCAATATGAACAGGTAACAGCAAAAGCTGTATTGGCTTAATTTAACAACACATGGTGAGGGATGAAGGACAGGGCATTAAGATACTGTCGCACACTTTTAAGGATGCTTAGGAACTCCATACCTTCGATAACTCATGGTTGTGGTCCTCATTCATTTCAATAACCTCCAGGAAGTTCCCATCGTCAGAGGCCCTGCACTTCACGAACGCCGGACATCCAGCCTGAAAGGTGCTGAAAGTGATCCGTTGTCACATGCTCAATGTCTCTCAGGAAACAATCGTCTAAATGCATGATGTGTACAACGCAACCACGTCGCTGACCATGGTGGATTGGCAGCACAGAAAGAAACACAAAGGAAACAA
Organism: Rhipicephalus microplus; assembly: GCF_013339725.1. Taxonomy (NCBI): domain Eukaryota; kingdom Metazoa; phylum Arthropoda; class Arachnida; order Ixodida; family Ixodidae; genus Rhipicephalus; species Rhipicephalus microplus. Next base: position 16,054 of record NW_023612078.1, on the reverse strand, counting down.
TGACCAGTGCTGGCCCTCACCTGGTATCTCTTTCCCCCTTGCTGCGGCTCTTGAAAGACTTGCCCCCCTTGATACAGCAGTAAACCACCTGATACATTCCAAGTCGTTCGTTCAGAAAACGCTTCACTTTGGTCTTCGCCGCTGTGACAGTTCGACAGTCACGTTTGTAAAACTGCACGAACTTCTCTTCACTGTATCCTTTCACAGCAGCTTCCAGTTCCCTGAACGTTGGAAATTTGTCCCCAACTTTCATTTTGCTGCCAGCCATCACACGAGCTGCGGAACGGGAACACTTGACTGGCGCCGCACGTGCTGCGGAACGGTCACCACAGAACACCTGTAACACGCTGACTGAAGAGACGGGAGAATGGCGCCACACAAGTAGGACGGATAAGACTATGGATAAGACAGACTCACAGAACACCTGACAGACTCGGACGGACTCCAAGAACTGGATTGGAATGGATTGATTTGTACTACTTGCATCGAAATCGACCCGATGGCGAAAACTTTTTTTTTTTCCTAATCAAGCGATATAATAGCTGCGTGTAAACCACGGAGGAATAAACATTTCCGTGGTATAAACCAAGCTTGAGTAGGCGAGAAAGTGCAACCCGTGCAACGTCTGATGTAACCGGTGCAACGTCTGCGCGTCCAACTACAAACTCGTTGACGAAAACTTTTTTTTTCTCGGATCCGCGCGTCTAAGAGGTCAGTCGTGCGAACTGCTTGAAAACGACGGACGGGCAGGTGGAACTTGAGTCGCTTGAGTGAAAACTTGCGAGAAAGCGCACGTCGGACGTACCTTTAGCTTTTAGTATTCTGGTACGTCCGAAGTATCTTTAGACTCACGGTTTCGGGTACGTCGGACGTACCTTTAGCTTTTGGTATTCGGGTACGTCCGACGTACCTTTAGACACAGCGTTATTTAAAATGTGTTGACAAAGTCCTATATTAAGTGCTGTATCCGCTTCTGTATTTCAACCTGCACTTACAAAGCACTTCTAAGGCACTAACTGCTGCTGTATAGAGCTGAATTTGTTTATATAATTGTGGTACTTTTGCTGATTGAAAGTAATAATAGTCATTTCATGAAGCCTGCGAATATTAGCTTCAAATATAATGCCGTAGAATTCTAGGGCTCTTTCTAAAATGGTTACATTGCCACTCTATGAATGCTTTGTATATGGTGACACTGCTATTTCAAAACTATTCAAATAGTATTCGATTCAGTGTCATCGTTATTAGATTTTGTTTTACAATTCACTGTTCGCATACCCCTGTTGACTACATTGCAATAGCTGGCCTGTGATTATTGTCATGTGTTGGATGCATCCTGGTCAGACCTGCCTTGGTAGCCTAATTAGCAGGCTGAGTAGTGCTGCTCAGCTTGAGGATTGGAGCTTGATTCCTGGCCTTGGCGGCCCCGTAAGAGGGGTGAAGAAGTGGGGAACAACCCGCATGCTTAGATTTAGGTGCACACTAAAAAACACCAGGTGGTACAAATTAACCCCATGTACCGCACTGCGACATGCGTCATGATCATCTTGGGTTTTGACAAATAAAAAAAAAAAGATCTCTAATTGTCTATTATTGACGTGTACATCAAACAAGCACTTCGAAAAAAAAAGCTTGTTAAAATATCTGATTTGCTTGACAAAACTGTACGATACCACTGCCAAAGATGCGCTCGGTTATGCAATATTTCAGTCGAAGATTAGAACAAAGGCATGATTTATTTCATTTATTTACTCTCAAGGCCGAAGCATTACAGAGAGGAGCGGGTATACATCGTACAGAAAATCAGGAAATACAGCAAATCAAAATTATATGCGCACAATGGCGATCTGAAAACCATAAAAGAAAAGAAAGACTGCGTGATGTGAAGAAGAGGCAGGGTGGTTGTAACAACAATGTTCAACATGGTTGCGTCTTTGAATGACACGCGCACACAAAAAACTAACAAGAGAAAACACAGCGTGACTTAAATGGTGAACTTACGCGAAATGGTTAGAGAGGGCGTTTTTAAACAAAGTGAGGTCAGTGATAGCAGCGATGGGGGCGGGAAGGTGGTTACACTCATTTGCAGTTTTCGGGATGAATGATTCAAAATATAAATTCGTGCGGGCGTTTGGAACGCCCACTTTAAACTGATGATCGTTGCGTGAGGAAACGTACGATGGGGGCTGGAAAAGAGTGTTGCTAAAAGACGGAATACAATGAAAGATCTTATGGAACAGGCAAAGGCGAGATATTTTACGCTGCAGTGAGAGAGTGGGTAAGTGAAGATTGGCTTTCATCGAGGTAACACTGGACGTGCGATGGTAGTTTGACATGACAAAACGTGCCGAGCGATTTTGAACCGCCTCGATGCTGTCAGCGAGGTAATTGGTATGTGGATCCCAGACTGATGACGCGTACTCGAGTTTGGGTCGGACTAATGTTTAATAAAGCAGAAGTTTAAGGTTAGTCGGAACCAAAGAAAAGTTTCTGCGCAGATAACCTAAGGTGCGATTCGCATTGTTTGTAATATAATCGACATGCGTGTTCCAAGAGGGATTGTTAGAAATATGTACTCCTAGGTACTTGTAGGACGAAACTAGATCGAGATTGCTGTGGTTAAGTGTGTAGTCGCACGGTACATTATGAGAAATACAACGGTAAATTCGCATAGCCTTGCATTTAGTAACGTTTAGCTTCATTAACCATGCGTCTCACCATGATGAAATGTGATCCAGGTCTGTTTATGGGAGGTATAGGCTTGAAGAGCTAAAAGATCCAAAACCTTGCCTTCAGCAGCTCCTTTAGTCTACTTCAGGTCTTGAACTTATCATTGTGCTACACTTTTGCAAAGTATTCAATCTAAAGTATTGTTTATAATAATGATATCTGGGGTATTGCGTCCCAAAACTACAACATGATTATGAGAGATGCTGTAGTGGAGGGCTCTGAAAATTTTGACCATCTGGTGTTTTTGGATGTGCACTGGCATTGCACAGTACACAGGCCTCCATTTCGCCTTATTGAAATGCGACCGTTGTAGCAAGTTTTATACAAAGAACACTTGTGGGAACAAATCGTAATACAGGAAGTTTTTTTTTCAGGGACCTAGTCTGTGAACGCAACACATCGCTTTATTTTTGCAGATGAGCGCAAGTTCTTGGAACTAAGTGAAAGCTGTCATTTGTAAAAGAGATGTTCTATCCGTTTAAGTGCATCTGCCTTGTGTGTCATTTCTGAAAAGGCATCGTTTCCCATCTCATTGAAAATATCGTACCTTAAAAGCCCGCTGCTGCCAAATAAGTCCCTCCCACGTGTAGACTACAGGTGCCATTCTTTTACGTTTCAAAGTTGGCCTGGCTTGTGTGCGGAATGGTGGCTGTTTTTCATTTCGCATTGTTTTGTTCATTTTTCTGCACCCTAATGAACCTGTGCTTGTCCTACTTAATCTGTAACAGCATTCTCCCAAAAAGTTGCAGATATTTTCTTTCTGTTTTTTTTTTTGTTTCTTCAGAACTGCAGAGCCTCTGACGTCAAGCTTTACCACTTTTCTGTCTGCCCACCGAATCACTCCTCTGTGTCTAGTTTCAGAAGAAAGAACTTTCCGGAATTTAAAGCCACTGATTTGAAAGGAGACTTTTAAAATATATTTGTGCACATTTGTTGCAGCAGTACAGGCTTGACTTTGTTACAAAACTCGGTAGCAAAAGGAGCTTGGCTGCACTGCCCGATTTTCAGGTAGGGAAAGCGGATTAATATATCTTGTAATGTAGGGTCATTTACATTGCCACACCTGAGACATATCGAAGAGTCTTAAGAGCAGTCGTCTGGTAAGATCAAAGCATGTTGAATATTTAGTATTGATAGGAATAGGTTTTTTTCTCTACATTTGAATCTTTTTTACAGAACTTCTGTTATGAGCAAAAAAGCTTGAATATCAGTAGCAAAAATTGTCATCTTAAATACAGTTTATCTTTTTAAAAGCTAAAGATCTTTTCAGTCAGACTCTACTAATTAGTATTTAAATTATTACAAAGAATAACTGTTAATGGTAATTGGGCTAAATATTCTGACAACATGATGTAAGCATAAGTAGTAAATTAGGGAGCGTAGCTTAATTTACTTGTCTGCATTTAATCTTTTTTTAGTTGTAGCATTGAAATTTTGAAATATTTATGTACACTGTCATGCACTAAATTAGTCCAGCACCATTAATTTGCACTTATCCAATTTGGAATTACAGTAACTTTCTTAAGCATAACTAAGCCTTCTCATTATTAACTGTAAAACAACAGAACATTATTTTGGAGGGCTGGGTTGAGGAGAATACAATACAGAACGGGGGGGTAGCCCGGGTCTAGCGCTCCGCTGGCTTGTGCTGCGAGGCAAACATGATTCAGGAGCGCGAACCACGGCTTTAAGTGTGAGCTTACAAGACGTGCCGAGAGCACCTTTATGAATGTCCTGTATGCAAGCAAGTGCATTCACAGGCTCCACAGGTTTCCCGCAATGACGATGGAAGCTTTCTTTGTGGAAGCCAGCTCGTTAAGTCGCCTGGTGCATTTCAGTGCTATATGTGTAGGACACAGTGACAAACACTGGCAACGGGCCTGTGACATGATTTTTTCCAACTGCACTGCACGAGTCGCAAAGTTATTGAATCAGTCAGTGCGACAAGATTGTTTAGAAAAGGGCAGATGGATGCTTTCTTTAATGAATAATGATGCTTCAGGCAGTTGTGAGTGGCGACAGTTATGAGATTTTATTAAGGCAGATGGGTGGGTGTGCAAGTCGCTCACTGCTAGTTCCTTCTTACTCATCGGTGGTATTTTTTTCACCGTCAGTGTGAATGTGCTCTGTCTCCTATCCTACCTCCCCTCATTTAGTATGGAAGGGGTCCACCATGTTTGCCGGCCAGCCCAAGGCTGCGACCAAGGAGCAGTTCCTGGAGAGCCAAGGCGCCCGTATTGAGCGGGCTCAATGACGCCCGCGACCAGCAGCATCTGTTTCCCTGTATGCACGTTTTAAATGTTCACCTCCCTTCGGGATTCAGCACGCCTTGTCTTCTTTCGACTCCCTGTCAGCTGTCTGGCACATACATGACTGGCGGCAGATAGTCTGTAACTTTTTTCATTTTGGGATTGGAGCTCTGATCTTGCAATGTATTGTCAAGTTCATTGCCTTTCAGGTAATTTCTTACAGTACTTCATTAGGATGCTCACGGAAAAGGAATGTTATGGGCGTTACACGACCTTAAGAGTTAGTGTATGTGTCTTAGTATGGTTCAGTCCGCATCAGTGCATAGGTGGTCTATCAGATAAGTGAACGATATGCGGAAGTAACCGTGGTACAATTGGTTAAAAAAAGTTTAGTCGCGAGATAATTCTGTGTTGCAAGAGGTTTTAAGTTTGCTCTTGTGTATATCTGTGCATGGTTATGGTCGAAGCACAGTGGTCATATGCTACAGCCCGCGGCTCAGCATTCACGGTGTGCACAGAGTAAGCAAACCCTGCATGCAGCTAGCCAGCAGTAGTTGGCCCTCTGCGACCGTGCCGCGATTAGAGAACTGTGTCACTTTTCGCTTAGAAGCACCACGGAACATGTGTCGTTGGCAGCCAGCTTTAGTAATCCCTCTTCAATAGAAGTCTCAAATCTGGGGAAAATTTGGAGATAAGCGTATTTATTTAAGCAAAACGTTGAAATATTTGCCCAGGTCACTGCAAAAGAAAGCCAGTGTCGTCGGGAAAGACCCTCGGCGCGAGAGAGCTACTTTAGTAAAGGCACAAAAATTCGCAAGGAAAAAGAATTTATTACCGAGGACCAAAAACTGTGTGATGCTCGCCTGTTTCGCGTTCACGTTCAGTCCTAGAAAGGCGTTTTCCAGTTGCTCATACATCGCATGAGCCGTTGGTCACCACCGCTGCTTTCGACCTTGTTGCGGAGCAAGCGCAGCATGTTACGCGTTTCTGTCTTCATAGGCACTTCTCGGCTCTTCCTCTTCTGCGTGGTTATCTGCATTATTTGTGGCCGTCTCTACGATATCCCCGTTGGACAGCATACCGGTAAGGGGGACGTCCGCCTGGCAGAGCGCGTACTCCTCAAAGGCAATCTCGCCGTCTTCTGTATCGGTCATGCAGCCGGTTGCCTTGCACACTTCACTGCACAGCTCATCACAGCCGCTGAATTCCGCGCCGATGTCTTCTGCGATCGATGCCATAAAACTTTTTAGAAGATTAATACTGGGAAGTTAAAGGCAGGGAAATTTCAAACAGGGTGCTTGTTGGGCAATTAAAGAATCATTGAACAAGCTCCCGTCAAATTGCCATAGAATTTATAGCCATCATCAGCAAAGCAGGAACGAAAATTCAAATTATGAATTGACTGTTCTAGGTAAAGAAGCGTCAAACTTTAAGCCAAATATGCTCATTTGCTGAACGTAGAGATGACCTTGTCTTAATAGAAAGACAAAAGGATGGAAGATTCACGCATCAGTTTTTTTTCTGATACACTGAGATCTCATGTAACGAACCCAAATGTATAACAAATTATTTGTTATAACACAGTAAGTGAAAAAATAGTTTTCCCATAAGTACAGTGTTAAGAATGTATGGTTATAACGAATTTTGAAATATAAGGAGGCATTTTCACACCTGATCTGAGTTTGTTATAATGAGATTTGAGTGTATATAAGGCCCTTTCTGATTCTCATTTGTATAATTTTTGCAAACTACATTGCTTTCAATAAACGTAGAATAGCACCAATGCATTCTGTAGGTGCTTGTCACGTGCAGTGGGCCTGACAGTTTTTCCAACACTTGTTCCTTTCAACCTTCCTTCATATTGTTGACACGGCTAAATGAGATCACACATGCGATGCCGGAAACACATTTCATAAGCCTTTTTGCTGTGGCCAGTGGTACATTAGGGGTCTTTCTACGTTTATACACAATGTATCAGTACTACTCTTTCCCCTTCCTGCCCCTTGCTCTTTTTAGCTTCTAGGTGAGTAGGAGAACTTTCATCCTTTGAAGTTTGAGCTAGTTATGTGCTACACAAACTGCAGAAGAAAAAAAAAAGAAAAGACATAGTTTTTGCTTTCTGTTGTACCTTATGCAGCGTGTTAGTCCACTTCGATGTCCACCATACTTGTTCATTATGAACCCATAGTTTGCAAAAAAGATATGTGCTGCATTGAACACTGCTAAACCTGCTATGGCTCAACGCCTTGAAACGTCTGGGACCACAAGGATATTAACATTAACAATAAAGACACTTTATTTTAAAGAGTATAATTAGTTGTGGTTTGTAAGGGGGGGTAACTGGTATGATTTAAAAAAAAAACTGATTTATGGTGGCAGTGTCACTGCATATAGAGCATTTATTGAGAGCAACAGAAGCTGGTAATTTATTTAATCTCAGACACTAGCAACTTCACATTTATTTTATTGCTCTGTCGGCCTTTCTTTTATGCATGCATTGCATTAATATACACTTTGGTATGGGCGCAACAGTGTTTATGTAGGGACATTGAAGGAAGCAATTTAATTGTAAACTTAACTAGTTACTTAGTACAGTACTATTTCATGTATTCGCTCAGAAAAAGCAGAATAACTGTTTGGCACATTCTGCACTGACAATGCAAGAAATAAATAAGTCAGTTCAGTCATGGCAAGTTTTCTTTCATGCACAAGCGTCAGTGCGCTTTGTCAAATCTGCATTGTTGTGTGTGTCGGCGCAAGTGGCAACATCCCTACTGCGTTTCATACATCAAGCGCAGCACTGTGGAAGCTGTGCTATAGAAGTTCTGCCAGCAAGATGTAATGTTGGAGTGTGTGTGTCTTTCGCTTGACTTTTGTTGCCGTATACACGCCTACAGCAAGCTGAAAATGACTCTGTGCATGACGCGTCGCAACTGGCTGCAAGTGAAATGCCAAGAAGTGAAAACAAAGAGATGCTGACTCGTCCAGAACAATTTATCGAAAACAGTGTAATGGTGTTTCTTTAAGTCTGAAGTACAAAACGCCTTCATTTATTACTCAGCATAAAGACCCAAAGAAAGCATGCTATGGGTGGTGCAAATGCCTCTACTGCAATAAGTCTCACTAAATTCCACAGTGTTGCACCTGATGTAGGAAACGCAGAATAGAGGCAAAATAGTGAAGGAAAATAATGAAGTGATGAAGCGTAATGAAAGAGACACTTGACAGCCATATTTACACATTAATACATCAATCCACTGTGGTGTCGCACAAGCCAACACAGAACAAACATCATGCATTGACTACAGACATTTGTTTTCACACTGCTGCAGTCAAGAGGCAGGAGACTAACCTCTTTTATGCACAAGCATAAATGTGTCATTCCTCAAATCACTGGTTTAATGTGTCAACACCATCCTGGTTAATCGAAAGAGATGTCTTACAAAAGTGCACTAGGAAATAGCACCAATTCGTTCGCAAGTCGCCCGTGCTCACTACGTGAAATGTTCCTGTAACTTTTCCCTTCAAACCTTGCCTCAACAGGCAGTCATCAGAGGTTTCCTTCTTCGGCAGCGGCTTCGAAAGGAGTTTCGGCAGGAATTCGACTCAGTCCTCCGAGATGACGATGGGGAAGATGCCAATACGCCTGTTGCCACCTCAGGTAAGGATCACAATGTGTGCAGGTATGCGTTTCTTTGGTTTCATTAAAAGCTTGGTCAGTATATTGAAACAAAACTAAACTTGAAAACAATGATTTTCATCACTCCTAGTTGAAATCCAAAGACAATCTTTTCTTCATTCTTTATCCTTTCTAAGAGCGTCTCACAAAAGGCTGAACACACCGCTTGTTTCGCATGTGCATGCCAGCTTGCTCTGGTTTTTGTAGCAGTCATACCCAATATGGCGGCTTTGTGTTGCGTTGGAGTGTACATAAGCTGACAGTTTGTTTGGAAATGTTTAAAATTCATGACTGTGTAATTCTTAGTTATAGACTGGTGGGACAATCACAAGACTAAGTAGAACACTTTGCATCTAACTGGGTGATTTCGTTTCCCAGCTCTGGTTCATAAACTGTAGAATAATCGGTATAGGAATAAAGTGAGGCTTGTTTTTATTGTTGCAACATTTTACTTTTTTTTTAGCCCTTGCATACAGCTCATGAGCACCATGAAGTTCTTATACAAAATAATTTTGTTTTCTGTAATTGTTCATTTATGCCAGCAAGCGCAAGCTGGTTCCTACACTTCATTTTTTTTTTTGCTCTGCTTCTAAACAAGAACTTCGCAGATTCTGTTTCCAGTGAATTGGGAAGAAATGTGTAACAGAATAGTCCGGTTTGACGCTGTACTTGTTTTGGCACACACTCGCATATCAAAGTGACATTTCCATAACCCGGTACTTTCTTACAAATATAGTGGTCATTTCATGGTGACTGGGATACATATGATAAACATGCCTCAAATTTTTTTTCGATAACTTTACATGAGAAGTTGAATTTCACTTCAGAAAAAGTTTCTATATATTGAAGCGAATTGCCGATTTCAGTTACTTTATTATTATGAGACTAACAGTGCGATGGATGACTATGATGTATTCCTGCTAGAACATTCGAAAGAATATTACAGTTTTTGAATCTGCTCAAATTTAAAATTTCCAAAATTTCACTCATAGTAGTCAAAATTTCCCAATTGATAAATTAATATAATTTTGTTGCGTCCAACCTATCTCAAAAACGTGGTTCCACTGCAGCATGTGCCGGCTCCGTCGTGAAACGGTGCATTTATGAAACATCGGCACTGCTGCAAGACCACACATCAAGGTTAAGTGTGCATACTATTACCTATACCCTGATCATTTTTTCAAGCACACAAGCATGTTATATATTGCTACGGTATGAGCCGGGCTGTAGTATGTGATGGGTAGGTAGAAGAGGAAGACGACGTTGTCTGGTGCGGCCTGAGGACTCCATCTTTACCGCGACTGCCGAACTTCATTCTCACCCTGTAAATAAATCCACCTATTCTTAATTCAACCGTAACAGTTTGTGGTGAGGCACTGGGTAATCAAGCCCAAGCAACACGACGCTTTGAGCGCCTGATCTACGACGAAGCCGCCGCCTTGCTGGACTGCCCCCGTTACCACTCGCAGCTGAGATGTCTCACGGTGAAGAAGGCAACCGGATCCCCGCAGCTGCAAGACCTTCTACCAGTACCAGCAGCACCGATAGTACCAGGTTCGCGTGCGGCTGGTCCCGGTTACGTCAGGATTGATAGTGCTCGCACATTCGGTGGCGAATCTGGCGAGACGTGGATGCTTGGCTCACACACTACAAACGGGTGAGCAAATACTACCAGTGGGACGCGGTGACCCAGCTGACCAGCGTAGTATTTTTCTTAACGGACACAGCACTCGTGTGGTACGAGAACCAGGAAGATGCGCTCACGTCATGGGATCGCTTCGTTTCTGAAATAAGAGCGTGCTTCGAAGACTCCGTAGCTACGAAAAAGCAGGCGGAACAAACGTTACTGCAGCGAGCTCAGATCCCAGGAGAGACGTGCACGACCTATGTCGAGGCAATCTTAAAGCTCTGCAAGATTGTCAACCCTTCTTTGTCAGAGGAAGACAAAGTTGGCCACCTGTTGAAGGGTATTGCCATGGACGCGTATCAGTTCCTCATCAGCAAAGGCAGCCTTGCTACGGTAATAGACGTCATAAGCCACTGTCGCACATTTGAGACCCTGAAGATGCGACGTATCACCCCCCAAGTTCGGTCGCCTACCGAATGTAACCACCGTGGCAAGTGTTGACAAATACACGCCGCTTGATCTCGCGTCGATAATACGCCAGGTCATTCGAGAAGAGCTCACTCGACACGCTCGCTCGACGCGTACGAACCACACGCACCGCCTCCCTCTCGCCCTTCCGTGTCTATTGCCGCAGCAGGCAACGATGACTGCAACTACAGGCTACTCTCACCACCGAGGTCACAGCGCAATAACTATCTGCTGCCGAGGTACGAAGACGCTTCAGTTACTCCCATCAGCCAGCCAACACTATTACGACCCGAACGAAGATGCACTCGTACCACCACCACGTCAGCGCAATGCCTTCCAGGAGTACAATGAATACCGCCAAGGCCCTGCTGATCCGCTGCGGTATCGCCGGGCATATAGCTCGTTCTGTCGTCGACAGAGATAGCCGACATCCCGATATCGTTCCCCATCAGAGTTTCCGCCAGCGGGCACTGGTCACAACAAACGGTCATGGCCCGCCTATTCCAGGAGTACCTCACGGCGGAAAAATCACCGTAGCGTCTCCCGCTTGACCGTAGTTTGACGCCTCCATCTGGCCGACTGCACGTTCCCCTCGCTGGGACGACGCCTGTCATCACCGCCGCCGCGGGAAACTAGCCAGCGCGACCGATGGAGGTGAGGTCGCACAACAGGATTTGCCTCAGATGCCTCCGCCAGTTATAATGTCCAAGAACAAGATACGTATGGAAATAGATGGCTTTTGTACAAGTGCTTTGGTGGACACTGGTGCTACGATATCAGTTATCAGTCTTTCTTTCAAAAGTCGCATTGGCCGCAAAGTTATGTTTTCTTGGGGCGAACCAACAAGGTTTCGTGGTTTTGGTGGGGAAGTACTTCATCTTGTCGGAGTTTGTGCCGTCAATGTCTTATTGGCAGGAAAGGTGTTCCCAACAGGGTTTCTTGTGCTGCAACATTGCACCCACGATGTGATTTGCGGTCTTGACTTTCTCCAAGGATGTGGCGCTTTCGTCGACTGTAGAAGCGGTGAACTTTCCGTCAGCGGTGACATTGTTCCTGCCCTCGTCGATGAGGCACCGCAGGCCGCGAAAGACGCTGATTGTTTCCGAGGAGCTGACAGTGCCGCCATGGTCAATGAGGTCAGTTGCGGTGCGCCCCAAAATGTACCGCATCTTTTGATGCCATTCGTTGAACTGCCATCGTTCATTGTGCTAAGAAAGGCATACTCGTCCCTCGTTGTTTGGGTCTGTTGATAAGGAGCAACCTTTCTGTGGGCACTGAACTGTTCGCCAATGCCGGTTGTGCTCCCTCGAGGAGAAGCTTGGCGTCTTCGATGATTCCACTGAAGGTTCTGTAGCGGGTCGTTAACAACGATGAAAGCGAGAAAGGTACAGTCGCTGGCAAGCGCAGTTGCTCTACAAGTCGCAGATTCTAGGCATGATTAGCGCCACTTTGCGGTCACACGAGCAGCAGACGTTACGCCATATGTTGAGGCGACATGCTTCTGTGTTTGACTTTGCCAAGAGGAGAAGCCTTACCTTGACACCATAGGATTGACACCAGCACTGCCCATCCGATCCGACAAAAGCCTTACCGAGTGCCGTCATCAGAACGAAAAGTTATTGCCGACCAGGTTCAGGAAATGCTGAAGAAGGATGTTATTGAAGAGTCTTGTAGCCCGTGCGCAGCACCGGTCATCTTGGTTAAGAAAAAAGATAGTGCCTGGCGTTATAGTGCCTGGCGGTTCTGCGTTGATTACAGAAGACTCAATACCGTGACCAAAAAAGATGTATATCCGCTGTCTAGGATCGTCGATGTTATTGACTGCTTACACTCGGCTTCGTACTTTTCTTCAATAGACCTGCAATCAGGATATTGGCAGATACCTATGCACCCTTCGGACAAGGAGAAGACTGCATTCGTGACGCCTGATGGACTTTACCAATTCAATGTGATGCCGTTTGGGCTTTGCAACGCCCCTACCACTTTTGAAAGGTTTATGGACTCTGTCCTTCATGGTCTTAAATGGGAGGTGTGCTTATGCTACCTGCATGACGTCGTCATTTTTGGGCGTACCCTCAAAGAGCACAACGTCCGTTTAAGCCTTGTTTTAGACTGTGTCGGAAAGGCTGGCTTGATTTTGAACTCTAAGAAGTGCCGGTTTGGTGAACGACTAGCTTTAGTCCTCGGTCACCTAGTTGACAAAGATGGCGTCTGGACGGATCCCCGCAAAATCGAAGCAGTCGGCTCATTCAAATCACCCCAGACACTGAAGGAACTTCTCAGCTTCTATTCCTACTTTCGCCGCTTTGTGCCCCAATTCGCGGGACGTAGTCCACCCACTGATGGCTTGTTGCAAAAAGACAGCCTATTCGAATAGGACACCTGATTGTGATGCCACGTTGTCTGAACTGAAACTTCTACTAACATCTGAGCCTATTCTTCGTCATTTTGATCCTTCTGCTCCTACATAAGTTCACAGTGACGCAAGTGCACAGTGACCGACGCACCGACTTTCCGTCTTTTGCTGGCATGATTGGAGACGCTCGTCTAAAGAAGAAGACGCGCCAAGCATACGGCAAGAAACGGTGACGCCCGTGGAACGCCCGCCAGAAGAAAGCAGCCGACAACGTGCAGCCGATTTGGCCCGATGCCGCCGAAGCGGCGCATTCCGACAACGGCGCGCAGCCGCGGCCGCTTGTGTCCGAAGCGGTGCACTCTCCTGTGCCTTGCAGCAGCACCTCATCGGATTGTGTCGTCGTGGATCGTCATCGTGCATTTCCAGCAGATCCTAGACCGCATTGACACGGCGTTTTATTCGGCGGACGGGTTTGCTGAGTGCGCGAGAGAAATGCAGCAGGCTTGAAGGCATAACCCACGCAGTGCGCGACGAAGCATGAGTTCGAGTAAGATATTGATCTGGAGGATGGGGCAAAGAAAACGGGACAGATTTGTTATGTTGATGTGGCGGCGTACGCTCGTTATTTGGACTGTTGCGTGCCCAGAATGCGGTGAAAGAAGCGTCACTATTTCAAAGGCCTAGAAAGAGTATGGGCTGTGTCGAAGCTCATAGTCGCGTGCAGCGGTTGTGACTTCGGAGTGAGCGTTTTTCGTCCCCAAGTATAGTCGACGAGAGCGACGCCAAAATAAGGTTTGAAGTTAATATGCGTGCCATGAAGGCCATCAACAGTATCGGCAAGGGGGCAACGGCTCTGTCGGACTTCTTTCCGGGAGGATTATTTCGCATCGGGGCTTCACCACAAGAGTTGCCAAAGCCACATGATTATATGAAAAGGCCTGCTGTGCACTGCTGCCGAATGCGACAGCGGCAAGCGTTGCTCGCGTCAAGGAGCTCTATGCGGAGTTCGGCAACGCGCCCGGAAACGTCGACGTCATTTATGACGGCACCTGGCTACTCGTGGACATAGTCGCATATATGTGTTGGCTGCATTGTGAGATGTATAGTGGCTTCGTGATAGACCATATCGTGCTACGAACTTTTGCTGGCTTGCACCACAGGACCCAAGGAAGGAAGAGACGGAATTCTGCCTGGCTCAATCAGCATGCCCCTCTGTGCCAGAAGAATGTTGATGTAATGCTGGCCAGATGGAACTGGAGGCAGCACTACGCTTGTTTGAGCGGTCACTTGAAAAGCACAAGCTTCATCATACGACAATGCTGGCGGACGGCGACAGCAGGACATCCATGCACTCACAGAAAAAGAGGGTGTACGGCTTCATAAAGGTGGCCAAAAAGGATGCATAAATCATGTACACAAGCGTATGGGAGTGCCTACGTACCCTTGTAGAGAAATAAAAAGCTCAAATGGCTCACTTGGTGGAAAGGCAGACATACGCAACAAAAGACAAAGAAGATCCCTCATACATGGCTACGCATTGAGAAGCGACAGGAACGATGTTCCAGGTATGCAGAAGGCTGTTCTAGCAACTTTTAACCACATGTCTTCAACTGAGGAGGCACCAAAGCATGACCTTTGCCTTGAAGGCCCTGAATCTGGTGCAAATTTCAGAGAGCTCTTGCGAAAAATGAGAAGCCGCCACCACACAAGGACAGCCTGCCTGATTTCGTAACTGAGGCATTGGCAGCCTGTGTTAGGCGGCTGAGCGGACAATGCCCTCTTGGAAGTTGCAGCGATGGGATCACCAGAACCCAAGTGAGAGCCTGCACGCTATGATTTGGCAGCAGGCCCCAAAACTCGGCATGCATCCTTGCGGAGCATAGAAAGGGCAGTTGCCGAAGCCATCAGCTGCTTAACCAAAGCACAACCAAGAGCAACGGAAATTGCGAGAAGCTGGGCTACAGCGCTGGCAAACTTGGTGCGTCGCAGCCCTGAGAAGGACAAGGGCAGGCTGCGAATTGCAAGAGAGATCTCGACAGCAGTTCAATAAAAGAAGACTTTCAAAGCGTCACAAGCCGCAGGGGACTCTGCTTACAGCCCTGGTCTGCTGTAAACAGCCATGATGGCAAATAGTGAGAATTTAGCAAAAATAAATATTCTGGTTTAGACTAAACATTGTGAATCTATTGTCTATCCAAGGACAACATTTACATGATTTTTTGTGTTCCGTCATTGCAAGGCATGGAACGACCACAAAGTAAAAAAATAATAATACTCATGCTGAGTCAATGACTTTTATAGTTCTAGAACAAGCTGTGAGCAGTATTCTGGTTCGACAGTGAAATTTAGCATGGCATTTATCCTATATAGAGATACAGAATGGATGTCATTAATATCGCTGTAGCTTCACTTTAGCAAAAGTTAAAGTTGCTAAACTTCAAACGCGTTTTCTCGGTCGATTTTGCACATTGCACTCGGCCTTACGGGGGTGTTTTTCTTATGTTAACTGAGGAATGTGACAAAGTTGGCATCATTTACTTGTCTTGACTGATCTAGGGGGTGATGCTACTTCTATTTCTCTAGCATCACTTCAAAAATACCATTGAAGATTTTAGTGAGAGAAATTATTGTAATATAGTGACCATAAGTGTTGTCGTTTTCTGCTTATAAATGCCTTCAAATGGATAAAAATAGCATCACCCTACAGCAAGTCTCCAGCTGGGATTATGCATTCACTTTTTGGATTTAGCAAGAATAAATTGCCAGAAGTCCCGTAAGAGTGCGCAATTAATTAAATTAGCTTCTATTTTCAAACCACTTGAAATAATTAAGAAACAATTAGAGATTTGAAATCAGCATGATGAAAAATAGATTAGGTAGTGAAGTTGGGTAAGATTGAGAAAAAATTAAAAAAAAAATTTTAGAACCCACGTCGCCCTTAAGGT
>NW_023612077.1:0-68198 GCF_013339725.1 Rhipicephalus microplus | reverse complement strand
GTGAGTGAGACGACGGCAGTTACCCAAGCTGCTAAACACTATGAGGAGGGCCGCTGGATTGCCGATATCACATCACTGCTCGTTAGCAGCGCCAAATTACCATCCAGATCCCTCGAAGCATTTCAGTGTTGTATACGCGTGACTCACTTCTGTGGCTTTCGATTACTTCAGCTGCACCCTGCGGTCAATGAAACTGCTTTCATGTAGGAGGACCACCAATAACGTATGGTTCATATTTTCATACTGACCTGCTAAAGCTTTACTATCTCAGCGCAGTGGCATTGCGCAAGTAATCGGCAACACGGACCTTTTCCGCCAGGATTGGCAGAAGCAGAGAAGGCTGTTCATGTACAGAAAAGGTGATTCGGTAATAGCTATTCGTTGATTCTGCTATGCTGCTCAAACGTCCGTGCTTGTCGTTGTTAGTGCTATTTTAAACAATTCAATATATTAAAAAGCTTACCTCATTGCTTTTTTTGTTTTGTTATGCATTGCTTTCTGCTTCTGGTACTTTGAAATCGGGCCCGGTGAATCCCCTTCCTTCAGGTAGTAAACACCGGTTCGGGTGCTAAAAATTATGTAACGAGGGATGTTTACTTGCCCATTTCCAGAAGCGAAACCGTCAAATGTCTTGGATACAACGTTCTCCTGAAAGAGAAGTATGACAGCTGCGCTACCGCGAAATTTCATGAAGAGCGCAGCCCAGACACCAGCGATTCCCGTGCATGGCTTTCCACTGCTTCATTTACCGAAGCACCAGTCACGTCAATGCTTCAAATAGACTTGAAGAGTTTCTGCGCCACTAGTAAAGTCGTTTTATGCCGATTCAGGAAATCAGTATGTAAAAGGTGCACTACTTTTAGCTGCGCTTTGTCGACATCCTCCTTGTTACGGCAGTTCAAGGATGCATGAATGCCGTGATTTGTTTCGCCTATCAAATGTACATATGCAGTGATGCATCTTCAGCGCAAAGAGAGAGGTATTTCCTCGCTCAGCGAGACGGTGGCGCACTTTCTTGCATTGTTTCAACAAAGATTTCAACGAGGGGCCTTATGCACCTTAATAGACAAGGATAGATCAAGTGGCGCAGTGGCACCATTTTCACAACGAGAGTGGGAAAGGGCTGAGAAGAGTGTTTCAAGAAGTACATCAACAGGCCCAGATGGCCATAGAGTTTCCTGAAATTAACTAGAGGGCACTGTCTACTGTCATTCAGCAACCATGGGAATGATGAGTAGTACACACATTTGCCTAGTCTTCGTACTTACTGGCGGCGAATCGTACTTGCGACTTCGTTTATTGCTGTGTTTCGGTTTTGTTTCGAAAGATTGAACCCTTTTGAGCTTCGTGAGCGGATTTGGAAAGTAAGTCTAAAAAAAATAAATGATGGAGCGCAACCACTGAACATTTGCTAATACTTGTTTTGTAAGGAAAACAGCTCCAAGCCACACAAACACACACGGAGCCAAAAGCAGGCCAGAAGTACGAATATTAGACAAATCTGTGTATTACCCATCATTCCATGCTCGCTGAAGTGCCGTGGTTGCAACTGCCATAGACATTAGCGCCAAAGTACTCTCTAGTGTGAATTAGGAAACTCTAGGAATCTCAATCATACTGATAAATGCATTGGGTCCCAAGTCTAAGCAGACTTTAAAGAGGCAGCGAGCAAAACAATAATCGATGGTGACGTCCCCGATGGATGGGAACTTAGCCAGATGAGCATGATCTATAAAGGAAAGGCGGACAGCTGACATAAACGACTACCATCCTATAACAGTGACACCAGTGGTTTACAGGCTGTGATGCAGATTGTAAAGGAAAGACTGCAGTCACGGACAAAGAAAGAGGGGGTGCTGCGGTTTCACAGGTCCCGTTAACTAGGGAGGTGATCGCCGGGCTAATCCCAAGGGCCGAAGTATCGGCCCCCCCAAACCGCACCACGAAAGCGTGGACAATTTAGAAGTGGTCCTATTTGGCGCGCCAGCGGACGCCGGCGGTGGCCCAAAGAACAAGTCAGAGCTGAGAGTTGATAATAAACAAAATTATATTCTCAATTATGGCAGATCAAAACGATACGCAAATATGCAGGACTCGACACTAGTTGAATACGATATGTCAGCAATCAAACAAATTACTACACAGTACAATCAGCCACACTCGAAACAACGGACACAACAACAATACACACTACAATGCAGTCGCGTGCATCGAACAACCAAGACACTTAAAGACTAAAGAGTTCGAAAACTTATTCAGACCAAAGTCCTTGGAAAAAATGCCGCCATATCCACGAAGTGAATGATGATGAGTGGGCGAAGCTCCGGAGGTAAACCTGGTAAACCATGAATCCTCCGTACATTTTGCCCACTCGATTTTATTGCAACGCTCCCCCTAGTGTACGTCGCCGCACTATATCGAACGATGACACGCGCCATATGTGGCATCATTCCTATTTTATAACACCTCGCATCTTTCATAATCAACTACACGTACCGCCGTCTAGTTATAACATCTTGCATCTTTTGGACGGACGGACGGACGGACGGACGGATGGACGGACGGACGGACGGATGGATGGATGGACGGACGGACGGACGGATGGACGGATAGATGGATGGATGGATGGATGGATGGATGGACGGACGGACGGATGGACGGACGGACGGACGGATGGATAGATGGATGGATGGATGGATGGATGGATGGACGGACGGACGGACGGACGGACGGATGGATGGACGGACGGACGGATGGATGGACGGAGGACGGACGGATGGACGGATGGATGGATGGACGGATGGATGGATGGATGGATGGATGGATGGATGGACGGACGGACGGACGGACGGATGGACGGATGGATGGATGGATGGATTGACGGACGGACGGACGGATGGACGGATGGATATGACATTACCCTTTAGATCGGGCGGTGGCTAGCGTAATACTTAGAACTGAACGAGAGGTGGCTACATACAGGGGACGCACAACCCACGCCTTAAGGAGCTTCGCTCCTAATAAAAGTCTGAATGATACTCTTCCGAGAATCACTCACTCAATGTCCAGCGTTGTTGTCGTTCCGCTGCCCCCAAAGTTTCTGTTCCAGGAAACCTCACGTCTTCAATTGGCCGCTCTCCAAGCACCAAACTTCTTCGCCGGTAACACGTCGGCTTCCCACGTGCAGCTGTTGCCACGCCTCTTCGCTGGCTGGTGGTAGACACACACTCTTGCCTGTAGCTCGAGTCTTCACCGCTCAGGTGAAAATCCTCTTCTTCTCCTCCTTTGTCACTGAGGACAAAAGGCTTCGACGACAAGGCGGAACACTCTACGCACTCTGGCGCAATATCCCTTCTTCTCCTGCTTTGTCACTGAGGACAAAACCTTCGCCGACTACCCGGCGGAACACCCTATGCACTCTGGCGCATACTTTCTTCTTCTCCTGGTCTCCCATCTCTGCTGCTCGGTTAAATACCTTCCCCGCGAGATTCCAGAAAATTCTCATCATTTCATCGGCGCGATACGCAGCGAAGGCTGCGGAAAGCGCGAGACGGTTCGAGGGCCGTCCACGACAGATGACGCAACCTTGCATCACCACGCCCCTTTCCATCGAGAACTTTCCAGGGCTTGCTCGGCCGCCGATGCGAAGAGGTTCTTCGGCGAACCTATGTTTTCGAGGGAAGAGAGACGCGCGCCCGGGGAGTCTTTGGATGCTTGTTTTTTTTTTTATCGTTGACCTCGAGGCGTCTCTCCGGTGCTTCGTCGCGAGGATTCGGCGGCGCGCCCTTTTTGAGCGCTCGTTTTGTGACATGGGGTAACTGCAGAGTGGGTTTCGGAAATACAGGAGGTTGGAAGACTATCTGTTTTCACTGACGTAGTGCATCGAAATAGAAGAAAAGGAACATAGGCCCCTGTGGCCAGCATTTTTGGATATCAGGATGGCCTACGATAGCTTCTTTCAAGAGGACTTGTGGGGAATACTGGACACACTAGGCGGTGGAAGATGTAGTCACTAATATTTTAAAAGATATTTATAAAAGAACAAGGTAGGTATAAAGTGGGAAAACAGGTATCCAGGCCCACAGAGATAAACCAGGGGCTTAGACAGGAGTGTCCGCTGTCACCCTTGTTATTCATGATGCACCTACAAGGATTAGATGCCAAATAAGAGGGGAGTGGACTTGGATTCAACCTCTCTTTTGTCAAACAAGGGAAACTCATTAAACAGGCACTACCAGCATTGATGTACGCTGATGATATAGTGCTAATGGCAGACAACAAGAAAGATTTGCAGAAATTGATGGCCATCTGCGGTATCGGGAGAGATAATGAGATTTTAAGATTCAGTCAAAAAATCAGCAGGCATGATTCCTATAGATAATGAAGGTAGTGAGCTTTGGTACAGGGTTTCTAGAGATCACAGACAAATACAAATATCTGGGTGCACGGATAAGCAATGTGAATGAGTACTTAAGAGACACTAAATATACGTAACGATTAAAGGTAACAGGAATGCAGTGGTGATAAAAATAGGGCATTGTGGAATTACAATAGGTATGATGTTTTGAGAAGAATTTGGAAAGGGTTCATGGTTCCTGGTCTGACGGGCAATGTGGTCTTGTGCATGACATGAGAATTTCAAGCAAGACCAGAAATTAAGCAACGTGGAATGGGTGGGCTTGCTTCAGGAGCTCACGGGAATACACCAAAATTAGGGAGTACAAAGTGACATCGCATTGACATCATTCAAGGGCAAGGAAGCTAGCAGCAAAACAAAATTTGAGAAGCAATTGAGAGAAATGGAGGGGGAGCATTGGCCTAGGAAGGTTGTCAGGTATTTGTACATAAAGAATGTCGATACAAAACAGAGGAAGCGAACCAGAAAATTTACGAGTAAATACTTAGAAAACAGCTGGGGGTCGAACAACAACAACAAAAAAAAACTATCGCTTAAGAAGAAGGTGAAGGAAATGAAGACCGACATGTGGAGAACTAGTATTATTAACAAGTCGGCACTAGATATCTATCAAATTTTGAGCAGGAAATTGCCAAGGAAAGGATCTATAATTATACTCGGCGTAGTTCTTTACTGTTTGAGGCCAGTACGGGAGTATTGCTAGCCAATTAGGACTTGTAGACGTCCGACTCTGGAGTTTTGTGGACACGCAGCCCCACCTGTAGACGCAGTTTTGAGTAGTGCAAAGCCTGACTCCCTTGCACAGTTTGCTGCGCAACTATGTGCAACTACAGCATACGAAACAACGATTGAGCTAAATATTAGATTTATTTCAGTTTTGAACACACAGAAAAAGAGCTACGAATTTCTGTCCACTAGTTGGACGCGTTACCAAACCGCCATGAAGTGCTTGCTAGTTCACTCGCCTAAACGGTGGCGAAAACAAAAGCAGACGCAACAGCTCTGCGCTCTACAAAAGAGACTCCGGTCGACGATACTTTTGCGTGTTGGGAATTGCCACGAACGTAGATGACTTCAGTTTTACTGTTTTCCGCAGCTATGGCAAAGTAGAATGGCGAGAGCACTAAATACATGCCGTTGCGAACATGCATGTTCACGTCGTCTTGGATAAGTGAACATTTGCCTTCTCCACATTCATTCGCTTAAGTAAGTGTGATAATGTAGGTCTCCTGTTATTGTTTTGAGTAGCCTTGACAGAGAATCATGGTAACTTTGATTAGAAAGCTGGACAGGCAGGTGACGCCCGGCCGCGATAAACATTGCACACTCTGCGAACACCGATATTCTGAAGTTGTCGCCACCGCACAGCATTACGCACACTAGGGCTTTAAAGGCTTTAAGTGCCGGCTTTAACTAGGAAATGCGAACACGTGCAAAATCGCAAAATGATAAAGACCACAAACAGTTTTTGTTTGTTTCTTTTCTTTCTTTTTTTTTTGCCGTTGGTCTCTGGGATTACCGAGCTGTCCGGAGGCATCGGTTTTGCCTTTCGTTGTGCACTGAGAAAGTGGACATGCAAGTATCCCCATTTGCAGTATACAGAAACGGAAGACCACTGTCAACAGCTGCATTTCGAGCATGCGTAATGAAACACCTTAATGCACAGCAAGCGACAAATTGATGGAGATTGCAACTGCAAAACGAAAATCACCACGGCCGTTCGTACCAGATAAAGCGAGCTTCGTACCTTTGATCGCATAGATTTTTTGTGTATGCACTTCACCACTTTAGCATCATGTGTATGCCCAAGTTTAGAGCTTGCCTCGAACTCAATGTCTTGCAATGCCTGCTTGCACTTGAATTGCCAGGTGCCCCGCTGCGGTGGTGTAGTAGCTAAGGTACTCGGCTGTTGACCCGCAGGTCGCGGGATCAAATCCCGGCTGCGGCGGCTGCATTTTCGATGGAGGCGGAAATGTTGTAGGTCTGTGAGCTCAGATTTGAGTGCACGATAAAAGAACCTCAGGTGGCGAAAATTTCCGGAGCCCTCCACTACGGCGTCTCTCATAATCATATGGTGGTTTTGAGACGTTAAACCCCACAAATCAATCAATCAATCAATTGAATTGCCAGGTGCAGCACGCCAAAGTAAATTAAACATATTTTGCATTCTGCCCGCATTTCGTTTTGATGCACTTCCCACTTCTATGAAGCGAGCTTGGACAATTGATGGAAGAAGCTTGCCAGGTCCTTGATTTTCAGGAAACCGCGCCTCACGGCCAATGAAAGAGAAGGGCCTATGCACGTTCGCTTGCGGATGGCTCTCTGTGCACTACCCAATTATGGCCGGCGTGGCAATGGGGGCGCTGGTGGCGGCGTTTTTCGCAGCGCTGTCTGGGCAGAGTTTGACGTCTATCGGGCTGAATACGAAGGGTTAGACACGGTATGCAGTGCATGTGTAGAAAGGGGGAAACTGCCGAACACTTGATAATGTTCTGTAAAGGGATTCACCTTATAGTTCAGAATTATGGTGCAGATTTTTTCAAAACACTGGGTTTTAGGGAGAGGAAGGGCAGAATAGGCTTTAAGCCAGTATAAGTAACTAAAAGGAGGTTAACTGATTGGTGGCTACAATCAAGACACGAGTGAAAATTAAATCCTTCACTACAAAGTACCCGTCCTTAACTTCACTATTTAAAGGGGAAAAAAAGATAAATCTAGTTTTTGGTTCACTAAGAATTACGGCTAGGTGGCGCTAGCCGTCAACCTGATCTTAATGGTACAGCCATATGAATTCGCCCATCCATGCTGGAGTCATCCCCATGCTCCCATCTCTTCCCCCCGTGCCAAAAAAAAAAAAGCAGTTTTCATGATTTTGAAATAATGCCGTTCCTTTTTGGGTATTTGTGGCAGTTACATCATTTCAAACCCGTGTCCTTCGGCTCAGCAGTCCAAGCGCAGTAACTAATCTACCACTGCGGTGGACGTGAGAAATTCCGAATAAGAAAAGGAAAACACCGGTGCGGGATTAGACCTATAGACGCATCGTTTACGCTCGAATAACCACAACTGCCAGCACACACGCCCAGCTCATTCGGTCACAAAGAACATTGGTCGGCGTCCGATGCGATGGAGATTATCACTGTCCTACTGTCAGTGGTAGGACAATGTTATAGGACGCATAATTTTGCAATGTATTTTTTTTTCACGTAAAAACATGGTGGTAGACAAAAAAATTGCCCGCAGCTTCCCTCGGGGGAACACTGAGGAGGATGCGGAGCATATAATTGGTTAACGGGGTGTTAAAGTGCGACTTACTTGGGTCGATGGCTAAATTGGTTAACGTGGTTGTGAAATGGGGTGTTAAATTGCGACTTACTTGGGTCGATGGCTAAATTGGTTAACGTGGTTGTAGGAGGGGGTGTTAAATGAGTGAACACGTACACACGTATGCGAAAGGGCGGCGCTGGTCGAAGGGACGTCGATCATTGTGTTTGTGGATTCGTTGGAATTCATTTCACCGCGACCTTGGACGTCGACGCGCCGTACAAACCAACCGACGAGCGGCAACTGAGCGAGCGAGCGCCGACCTTGAGTATATATACAGCTCGACGGCGCATGCACTGTCAGCTGTTGAATGTTCTCGAAGCGCGACGCCACATGCGCGTCCACTGGAGAATCAGGAGAATTGTAGATGTCGAACGCGGTGTGTAGAGGAGGAAGGGTGCACAGATGGTGGAGGAGTGAAGCACGCGCGGTGTGTAGAGGAGGAAGGGATGCACAGATGGTGGAAGAGTGGGCGACGGCGCGACGGCGCATGCGCGCGCGTCAGCTGTCGAATGTTCGAGAAGCGGTGCGGACGGCGCGGACGGCGCGGACGGCGCACTACAAGGCGCGAGTATAAGATGCTCCGCATCTAAAAGCTACTTCTTCATACTCTTAACATATGCAGGTGATTTTCAGCTTTCTGTATAGTTTTGTGAGACGACCAGTAGTTTTTGTGCCGATGTAAAGACGTCTTTTCGGTAGCTTCTGTAGGTTACGATTACATAAACCTTCCTCGTAGTGGGAACAAAACTTCATGCACCGATTTTTAAAATTTGCGTTTATCAAGTGCTGTGCAGCTCTTAGAACACGCCTCTACATTTATTGATGGCTGAAAAATGAACCAGTCGAATCAAAATTGGAAGTGTTTCCAGCAGTTTACGCTAGATACGCTGATTATTTAGTGTGCATTGGCATTCAATGATCCTATCAGTAGTGTCTATACAGGGCCGAAAATACTTAGGGTGAGCGAATACAAGTACATCGGCACATAGGTAAATGAGGGTGATGGAGGCTCATGAAAACCCTCATCAACAAACGGAATGAGTTATGCTGCAATAATTTAGCACAGAGTGTAATGTCAATGAAATAGGTACGAGGGGGCCACTTCGAGGTCTGGGGAAAGGTGCAATAGTTCCGGGGCTTACTTTTGCTAGCTGAGTGGTGTGCATGAGGTCAGAGGTGCAATCAGAAATTGATATGAATAAAAGCACCGTGGAGCGCCTCGCGTTCAGCACTCATTGGAAGACGACAAACTAGGTTGTAAATGGCGATATGGGGTGGACAATTTATAAAAGGGCGAGCTGAGAGCAAAATAAGATTTGAAGACAGCTTCAGAAATATGAAATAAATAGATGAGCGGATAACTAGTTGTGTTACTTTGTATAGAAAAGGTCAGAAACGAAAGTTGGGCTAGTTGAATATGCATGGTATAACTGTCAGTTCAAGCGCATGAATAACAGAAAGGAAGAGAGGAGAAACGCTTTGTCGCAACTTAACGATTTATTAAAAAGCGAATATATAAGCAGGCAATCAAAAAACAACGCATGCGTGTGCAGGCAAAAAGTACACCCGTGGCACCTCGAGAACACAGAGTAAAAGAAGAGAGATTATCTCAGAACATAATCTAGAAAAACAAACTCTTTATCGTGCAGCAAAACTGAAGGCTGGCTGACGCATTGTTCTCATTTTCTTACGAGAAAACTTTCCGTCCATTCACGAGTTAATTGATTGTTAGATCGAAAACCCACTTCAGTATTCTGAAAAAGAGGATATCAACTGCTCTCTCTGCAATGAACCGCGAGATGCGATGCTTTCAAGGATTTCAAAGAAGAATCGTGCTCTCTAAGCTGAACATTGATGTACCGCGAAGAAAAAAAAAACACCTTAGAGAAAAAATACACCGCGGAGAAAAAAACGCCCGTCCTGCGCGGAAGCCGCAGCACAGTCACAGCGAAAGCTAGAAGAGCGGCGTTGCGGAGCCTTTTTAAGGGCTCATTGGGCAACTGCTGCAAGAACACTTGCTCGGTACGCACTACTGCTATAATAATAATTTCTGGGTTGTACGCGAGCATTCGATATGCTATTTTTTGTCATTGTTCGGAGAAGCGCGGCATCCGCTGAACCCTTGCAAGGAATTCTGCGCCGATTGTTCATGCAGTGTCTGACGACCATGAGGAACCGTGCCTGAAGTGAGTATGCGCCACAGTTAATACGTGATCAAGAAGAAGCTTTTGTAATGGGTTGGACAACCCGCTTATTACGATATTCACATTGTGTGACGCCTGGTTGTTCTTTTGCTGTTATAAAACGATTTATTACTCATAATAACGCGATTCCTTTCCTGATACAAGTTTGCGATCACGTAAGTGCCGGCGTGGCTCGGTGGTAGAATGCTGAGTTGGCACGCAGAGTAGTGGGGTTTGTGCCCAACTGTGTCCTTGGTACTAGGTTTTTTTTTTTCGTGTGATAGTGGTTATAGACACGGACATCGGCGGACAACTACGGCGCCGAGCGTGACAAGAGTTGATTTCATAACAGCTTTCGCTGTAAAAAGGAATAAGGGGCTCACTTGTAAATATACAGCTGGCAGTTAAGTGACATGCCAATGAAGAGTGCTGTGCGAAAAATCGGAGAGGTTGAGGGCATTTAGCGGATGGCAGCGTTAAAGACAAAATGCTGGCATGGAGTAACTACCGACAAAGCTTAGACAAAATAAGAAGAAAGGCATTTTATAATTTAAGCGTAAGCGTTTCACTGTTTGAAAGAAGTTCGGGTACAGCCTTAAGAGACGCTTTATAAGTTGACTAAAGAACGACAACAATGTGCCTGCTGTGGGGAAGATCAGGAAACAATATCCGATCAAATTTACGCTTCATCACGAGCTTACATGAAGCTTTGGGTTTTAGCAGCAACAATGAAAAACTTAGCATACCCGCGATGTCATTAATATGCGGCTAGCAGTGCTGGTGGCCGAAAGCTATATGGAAGAAATTATAAACAACAGCGTCCTGCCATAGGGGGCGAGGAGGTCGGCTGTAGAATTGTTTTTTTTCCTATAGTAAGATGCATTTATTCGTAGCAGACAAGGCATTAGGCCAACGTTTTCTTATATAAAGGGGACCCTCATAGCATCCATCCAATCATACATTCATCATGAAAACTTGATATGACGAAGGAAGTGTTTCTACCATGCTTGACGTTGTCTACATTTCTGACGACGTAACCTCGAAGTGAGCACGGTGAATTTTATTGTGGGTTTCATTGTTTTGTGGGGTAATAATGAGTCATCATGAGCTTTTTCAAAACATTTCAGTTTTATTGCGCTCTTAAACGAAGACATGTCCTAATTCTTCCGGATGAAATCGCCATTTTAGTAGCCCTTGACAAGCATGGCACGACATTGTCCACTGCGATGCTCCATGGATGATCCCTGGAACGAGAGTCAACGCACAGAACTCGTGAGATGAATGCGGCCCACTCAGCGCATGAGAAAGTTTGGCTCCAACTAGCGGAATCAGGGATAAAGAGGAATGTATGCCAGGCTCCGCCGTCTCCCTCAGAGGATTCTTAGGGTGGCAAGGCCATGTGAAATATCCTGGATCGTGCTCTCCCAAGAGTCTGCGTGGACCGCATATTATCTGGGAAAAGATGAGTAGTCGGTTTAACATAGTGACATACAAATATGAGCTTTTCCTAAATATTTTACGGAGAAAAATACATGCAATGCACTGAGAAGCTCTACGCAGTGACGTGACTACTCGGCGTCTGCTGATCGTCATCGGCAGACGCAGCGGCAAGAACACGGCAAGCGCTCGTAACGAAACCTTGATGCTGTTCTTGGTACTAATAAACGACGCTCTCCATAGTTGCATTCCTTTTACGTTACACAAACAATTGACGCAACAACAAAAGACACCTCACGCAAAGGAGCAGTATGAACAAACAAATGAAACATGCATGTGCTTACTTATTACCGTTGCGAACGGTGCGACTGTGGGTAGGAAAGAGAGCGGGCATTAAGCAATAAATTGCGGAGATCCACCGATAATTTTAGTAAGTGAATACTAAAGAAAATGAATGTGTTAATATTCTTGCGAATAAACAACATAGGTGGATTAGCGCGTACAATGGGTGAAATACGTGGTAGTTGGTAGCATTGGTCTCCGACTGCGCCTTGGAGCGGCCAAAGCAACTCGGTACGGCATCTCGATACTGTATCTTTATTGGGCTTTTGAGTTTGTTGCCCTTCCAAGTTCTGATACCATTCCAAGTTGGGCTACACTTTCAAGCTTGTTACCCTTTCAAGTTGTGATACACCCGTAATATTTTCAAAGCAGGGCAAAGCAAACAGCAGTATTGAGTGCGTTTGCGCAGCTTTCAATTTCTTCGCTTGCTAGGCTTAAGTCTTGGACGAGCTGGTACATAGTGCAAAGAAGCGAACACCAGCGCTGAAACTTTAGACAGAAAAACTAACGACGACAAACGCCTTCTTACAAATGCTATTTATTTGTGTATTTCGAGGGTTACAGACGCTATACTAACGACGCCATACTGATGAGAGGGCTCAAGAAACCGGTCACAAAAACCACGACTGTGACTCGAGTTTTCAGTGCGGCATGTTGCATTGTTTCACGTTATGTATGAAGTAATCAAAGTACATTCATGGAAACTGATCCTGCGCCCATGACACCGACTTGGCAATGCCCATTTTTGTTTGTTTTGTAGGAATCATGAATCATAATAAACTAGCTTGAACAGAGCAATAGCCATATTCTCTTAGGTACTTGCAGAATACTCAGAGACTCCAATGTCTTAGTTCATCGCAAGTCATGGTATAAGTAAAATACTACAAATGTTCAATATAACGCAGATAATTCAGCTATGCGGGTGTGGAGCCGACCGCGACTAGCTTATTTTGAACACTGCCAGGCTTTAACCTGAATACATGAACAATATATATATATATATATATATATATATATATATATATATATATATATATATATATATATATATATATAAATATATATATCTAGTGGGAGTAATAATTCAATGGGCCAGTTAGTCTTCGAGAAGGTATGGGATATGGCACAACGGGAGCGTTGTCAACAAGGATAAATATAATTATTTCCCAACAGTTTCGGGAGGGGTCCTCCCTTCATCAGGGGATGAGTTATACTGACATGAACTTCCAAACTTCGTTGCTGCCGCGTCCCTCTCACCTTGAAAGATGTTTGCTAGAGTGAGAGGGAACTAAAAAAAGGAAAGAAAAAAGGTAGTGGCAGACTAAGATGCAGTGTCTTCATGTTCGGGCGCATCTGCCTCATTCGCTTCAATGCCTCCCTCAACGAAGCCAGTGATCTTGAAGAGCTCGTCTTCAGGATGTCCGTGGTGCCCACATGCAGATACAACGTGTCCACCCGGTAAGGTAGGTACTCAAGTAGCGCTGGAATGTCCGAAAACATAGCGCCACCATAGGAGATGAAGTACGGCGTCGATGAGTCGTTCGGGCTGAAGTGCGTGTGGACGTACCGCATGATTGAGTCCCCGATGACGGCACACTTCAATTTGGATATCTCCGCGACAAACGCTCCGTTGACGATGTACTGGCAGCCGTGGTTCAGGTTCGTGGGAGTGATAATTCAATGGGCCAGTTAGTCTTTGAGAAGGTATGGGATATGACACGACGGGAGCGTTGTCAACAAGGATAAATATATTTCCCAACAGTTTCGCGAGGGGTCCTCCCTTCATCAGGGGATGAGTTATACTGACATGAACTTCCAAACTTCGTTGCTGCCGCGTCTCTCTCGCCTTGAAAGACGTTTGCGAGAGTGAGAGGGAACTAAAAAAAAAGGAAAGAAAAAAGGTAGTGGCAGACTAAGATGCAGTGTCTTCATGTTCGGGCGCATCTGCCTCATTCGCTTCAATGCCTCCCTCAATATATACACACATCGGGCAGGGCCCAACGCACCAACAAGTTGCATTTTTGTGAGAGGTCTGTTTTTCCTGGCCAAAGGAGTCTTTCCTGATTACACTTAAGGAAGCCAGTGGAGAAATTAGGAGGGTGCCACGCAGAGCAAGGAGAAACTTCTTCTCGCCACGACGTTCCTTCTGTCATGGACTCGTCCGTTAATATAGTTATCACTGTTGTGATAACTAAAGAACTAAAATATACCCGCCTGTTACCCCGGTTCCGACTTCGTTACACTAGACAGTTAGTTTACCGGTCTTATGTGGAGAGTGGGCTATACGGAATAGCAGTGTCGAAGTAGGCATGCGCAGTAACCTACGTGACCAGTAGTACCCTCACCGTACGCACGCTGTTTTTCCAGTTTAACGCTACCGTGTTAGCGTGGTTTCTGTAGTGTACGTAAAACATGGCGCCGGTTTGGGACGCGCGCTTCGAAGTGATTTTGTCGTAGTTGTTGATTCACTTCGCTGGCAGCAAACGACTGTTTAAAATGGCTTCGCTTTCCTTCAGTTAGCGATGACCAAGTAAGCCGGATAAGTTAGCCTAACCTTTGAGATATCTTCCTATTTCGAACGTGTCTAGGCCTAACCAGAAGCCCGCTTCTGCACCTTGCTAACTACGAGATCGGTGTAAACAAATCCACCACATAAATGTGTTCTCCGTCAGTGTGTGTTTCATAATTTTTTTTACTTTTAGTATTACTATAAACTTGTAACATTGCTTCGCGCTGTGACATAGACAAATGTTCTCGGCTTTTTTTTTTCATTTTCACTGTTCTTTCACTTATTTACCCGCGAATAGATGGCGGCACCATCGCAGCTGGGGCACGTAAACCACGCAAACGCTATCCGCCTAGGCGCTAAGGCGCCGTCGGCAACAAAGGTTTGTGGCATGGTAACGCTATTACCTTAACGTTAGCTATCACGCTAATGGGTAAATTATAACTGCTTATTATAGCAAAGCAACGCGCTAAGTCAATAGGCACACCGAAAATACTGTAAGTTTTCTGAAAGTTGTACATGCAGCCACGTATATATTTATTATCACACGTTTTAGTTTTATATTTTTTGTGAGTTCGGTTTATCCGCGTGCGACAGTATCTCTTACTGTCCTTGAAGGGCAACGTGAAGGGTATGCCGAACTGTCTGAGGCTGATCAGTGAAGGCAGGGTGCTCATCGTCAACATGAAGCGCTCCAGGGTGCTGTCGCATACGCTGTCAAGAACAAATTTCAGACACAATCAAATGAGAGTGACACTTCCATATGCTTCTTTGTCGAAAATATTTTACTTTAAAGCTACTCAAAAAGACTTGTGGTTGCGAAGAACCGTACATCGCGGAGCGCCGTTGTAATAAGTTGCATATGAAGGTCTCAAGCATGACATCTCGGAATTCTTGATAGGTAAACATCAGCTGTGAGGTAGCGAAATCAGGTACACTTAGATAATGTGTACATAATCCGTGAAATTAGAATTACTTGTACTTTACAACGTGCTTGCCGCACTAGGTGATGTGTTGCACTCGTAAACTTCAAGCTTGATTTCTGGAATCGGTGGTCACAATTGACAAAACGCCCATTGCATGATTGCGCCATCGCTCAGAATAAAGTGAAGATTAAATTACACAACTCGGCCGAAGTTGGGGGAGAGGGGGTCCCATTAAGGTGCACCTCAATTGCATCATGCTTCTTGCATTCACGACTACTTAAATTAATAATTTCTGTTCTTTCTGGTAGTTCTTGCCTGCTGAGTCTCGAACACCCAGGTTTAAATAACGCCTGTTCGGTGGCTTTTTACATCCAGTGAGTGCATTTATTCAGTATTTCTTAAAAACCAGTCTACTCGCGTGATTATGTTGCGAAGAAAGCAAAGTGTTTGATATTTTTCGAATCTCGCCTTTTACTTTTGCCTTATGAATGATAAGCCTCGCGGCAACTTCTCGGGTAAAGTGTGTTTGTGAATAGACATAATTGTAAAAAAGAAACTTGGAATTTTCAGGCCAGACAAATCATAGCAGTGACCTAGTGTAAATTATAATCGGACTTTTCCTTGGCCCGCGTATATTGCAACGCGTGAGCCAAACTTTAAACGCTGATGCTTTAGAAGTGCCCGAGAGAATACATGACAACCGCAGCCAATTATTAAGACATGCGACGGAAGAAACTTTCGTTGACACAGAAAACGTTTTAAGCGCTTTGTCACGTGTCAAAACTCTTTAAGCATCAAGGGCAGTATCGCACACAAACAACTTTCGCCGCATATTTAACGTTTATCCCAGTTACTTCATTTTATAAGTGACCGACATCTACATGCATACTTTGCTCTGCATGGTTTGATGAACATCATTGAATGAATTGAGTAAGAAGTAATGTTTATGCTTATACAATAAGTAAATAGTGTCACGTGCTACGAAAGGTCTTTTACTCAGAAGAACTGAGCCGGCATGTAGACGCACAGAAAACTGGCAAGATGGCTGGCTCAATAACAACTAGCCAGTGCGCGCGCTGCCCCATAACATCTTCTTCCGTACCAGCGCGCAGCCATGGCTCGCGCCCGCTGTACCTAGTGCGCAAGTGGCATTATTCCCCAACTGAAAAAATAATGAGCAGCGCTCCGACACTCTAAAGCACAAAGAAAAGGCGGGGCAAACCAGCAGCCAATACGCGCATGCACAAAAACAGAGCGATAAGGTTCATGCGCAGTCGCACTACCGCATGAAGTACGGCTTCATTTGCACCACGTGCACAATCTGCGAGGGATGCCTTCGACGCCGTGGCGAGAAGGTCCCGTTTGGAAATACCTCGTAGTTCACATCGCTAACGCGTCGCAACACTTTGTACGGTCTTAAGTAGCAAATGAGCAGTTTTTCTGACAATCCCTGGGTCGGACTGGAGTCCACACCTAAACTTGATCGCCTGGATGGTAGTCAACTTGTCGACGGCGAGCGTTGTAGCGGCATGCGTCGGTACTCTGCTGGTGCCTAATGTGTAGGCGTGCTGTAACTGGCATGCTTCTTCGGCGTACTAGGTAAGCTGCAAGGCGTCAGGCATGATCGAAGTGTCACAATTGTGTGGAAGCATCGCATCCA
This sequence comes from Rhipicephalus microplus, assembly GCF_013339725.1. Taxonomy (NCBI): domain Eukaryota; kingdom Metazoa; phylum Arthropoda; class Arachnida; order Ixodida; family Ixodidae; genus Rhipicephalus; species Rhipicephalus microplus. Next base: position 51,400 of record NW_023612077.1, on the reverse strand, counting down.
GTAGGGTTTGGACCTCACGTCCATAGACAAGACGGAAAGGCATGAATCGCAGAGTTTCCTGAACGGAAGTATTGTAGGTGAATGTGACGTAGAGTAGCACCTGGTCCCAGGTCATAGGTGGACATCTACGTACATGGATAACGTGTCAGCGATGGTTTTGTTGAGCCGCTCTGTGAAGGCGTTGGTCTGCGGATGATAGGCCTTGGTCTTGCGATGGCTCGTGTAGCTGAGCTTGAATACGTCATGAATGAGCTGGGCCGTGAATGTTATTCCTCTGTGTGTGGTTACGTGCAACGGGGCGTCATGTCAAAGAAAGATCTGGTCCATAAAAAAATTGGGCAACATCGGAAGCCGTAGCGCGTTGTAGTGCCTTTGTTTTGGCGTACTTCGTCAAGTAGTCTGTTGCTACTACGATCCACTTGTCGCCGGCAGATGACAGCGAAAAGGGCCCCAGTAATTACATTCCTATTTGATCGAATGACCCTAGGTGGTTTATTTGGTTGAAGAAGCCCCACGTGCTTCAGTGGCGGGGATTCATGGCGTTGACGTTCCCAGCAGCTTTTCACGTATCGCGTAACGAATGCGGAAAGCTTAGGCCAGTAGTACGCTATAGTCGAACTCGAGTGAGAGTTCGAGATGATCCTAAGTGATCAGATGCGGGCTCATCATGGCAGGTGAGAAGAATGTCGTTACGCATGTCAGTTGGCATGACTATACGATATGTTCTTTCATTGCCGTTTGAGTCTTTCTTATACAGGACCCCATCTCGCAGGCAGAACGACGACACACTTCTAGAAATACATTGAGGTATAGAAGAGTTACGTCCTCTGAGGTTTTCGATAACTGCGCGTATTTTGTCGTCCGCGCGCTGCCGTGAAATCAGATCCGTTGTAGTAAGGGCCCCAAGGAAACCACAGTCATCCTCCGTGTCGTGGCCACAAACTTCGACAGGGGCACGGGACAATGAATCGACAAACCGACCGACCGACCAACCATGTTAGAAGACACTCCGTGAGTCACTGTTGGTACCGCGCGCAAACAGCCTTCGCCGCAGACGCACCATTCATAAGAGTCACTTTATTTTGCGAACGACCTAGGAAAAGATGGATCAATTTGTTCCGCTTATTTGGTGAAGCCAGCAAATGGTGAACGTAGCGGTAAAATAATTCATATTTATGAATTATTCTATAAGTGACTCTTGTACGCAAGTCACTCGATACATATAGCTCACCCGAAAAATGCCGGAGCTGTCAGTGCAATCGAATACGTGTATAACTGCGCGTGATACGTGTACGACTGAGGAACTCTGCAATACGCACAGTGCAAATTTTAAGCAATTTTGCTGCAGTATTACCATTATACTTTGATGTAAACACTGATAGCGGTTGTGCCTCAGCTACTGCGTGTTTTCTTAATTGATACCAATGCTTGAATGTAAACATTCGACAGAAGTCTGTCTGGTTGGGTAAGAACCTGGGAGATCATTAGACTCCAACCAAAAGTTTTGAAGAAACCCGACGTTTCGAAACCGACTTGGTTCCTTCCTTAGGGGTGACTGCGGAGACTACGTAGCAGCGGTGTCTTCAAAGCACTCGCTGGGCGGATAATGACCCCCCTCTCTCGTTTTGCCGGGGAGAGCAGTCCATGTTTATACACTGGGAGAAGGGTACGAGAGAGCGGTTGATGTTATGGGCTGTCCTCTGTTTGTGCCACGACTCGAGTAATAACCTTCTCCTCCGATTTGGCTGGCTTTCAAGAATGGCCGTCGCTTTGAAATTTATCCGTTGATCGAGCGTCTCGGCATGTTCGGTGACTGCGCTGCGCTCTTCGTAGTGCTTACACACATCGTTGCCATGTTGCTTCAGTCGTTCCGGTAGGTTTTCTGTCTCGCCGATATACGAACAGGGGAACTAGGCGCACGGCATTTTGTAAACGACACTGGGGGTCCTGCCCACTGTTGGCCAGTCTTTCGGGCGGGGGAGGAGGCGGCACAGCGTACACGAAAGCACGTGCGTGATGCGAACACTTTCATTCTTGAAGATCTGCGCCAACATATCGCTGGTTCCCTGAACGTATGGGACCAGCACGCGTTTCGGGGGCTGCCAATTAAGATTGTTTGCGGTTTTCGTAGCCTCTGTTGCCCAGCGCGGCGGGTGGTGGCTCGAATGAAGTTTTTGGGGTATTCGTTTTTTCTGAGGTCTACAATTACGCGGGCCTCTTCTTTCTTTTGCTCTGTGTCATTGGAGCATAAGTTCTTAGCTGTCGGAAATAGCGTGGTCACAACAGAGGCCTTGTGGCTGGCGGGGTGGGAAGAATCCAATTGAAGGTAGCGGCTAGTGTGCGTTGGCTTCCTGTGAACGGAGAACTCCAAGCCGTTGCGCTTTCTTGCCACCTGGACGTCGAGAAAGGGTAGGCAATGGTCGCTTTCACACTCGGTCGTAAATTGTACGACTTGGTGCACAGTATTTAGGCGCAACGGCCATCAACCACTCTCTCGGAACCCTTCCCCCAGTGTATACACATGAACTGCGCTCCACGGCAAAACGAGAGAGAGAGAGAGAGGGAGGTCTTATCTGCCCCGCGAGTACTTTGAAGACGCTCCTGCTATGTGGACTCCAGAGTCACCCCCGAGGAAGGAACCAAGTCGGTTTCGAAACGTCGGGTCTCTTCAAAACTTTTGGTTCGAGTCTAATCAACTCCCATACCAATGCTTGTGTGTAGCCACATTTTTCTTATACTTCGAAGCATTGTTGAAAACTCTGACCCAACGCCACAATTAGGCTTTCGTCCCCGAAACTGTTGCTCTACGTTATTTCACGAGAAAGCTCAAGATACTTGGCTCACTCAGCTATTCATTGAATTGTCCGATATAATATTCCGACTTTATAGGTGTGTGAATATTGTATAACGCTTCACTCGCTTCTTTATAATTCTTGTACTTCGACATTCAAAAGTAATTCAGAAACTGTGGCACTGTGCATTAAAGGCATTGCTTTTCCATCCTCGAAGACGTCGTTTCAAATTAAATAACTTTTTTATTTCAAATTGCAAACTTAGCACTTTTTCTTGACTAGAACTGAGGTTGGTTGATGAGTGGTGCTGGTGCTGTGTTTAACAACCCACGACGGGATCTCTGACCAATATTGTCGCCTCGCCGGCCTGCCTCCTTCTTTGTCCATCATGTCTGACGAAACAGAAGGCTCGGATGGCGAGGACGCATGGGACAAAGCTGCCGAGAAATCTTCTCCCAAAGTTCAATGTTCTAATCCCTCTTCTTAGTCCGGCAAATACACGTCGTAATATTTTATAGGAACCGGCAAGCACATGATTACTATTGATAATGGTTGATTGAGATTAGGTTAGTTCTAATATACACAGTCACTAATTGTGTTGTATCATGTGAAAATTACGTATGAGACAGTAACCAGGCGAACCTTTTATTTTTCAAGCGATCTAGTTACTGGTGTGATTATTTGGGAAAAAACATGAATAAATATTATTTATTAAAGCAGTAACTGTCATTTCCGCCTCCACTGGTGGTCGGTAGCGCTGACACTTAAGATAACGTGGTAAGATATTCGGCGCACTTTTAAAGACGACAGCCTTTATTGCGATACTTCAACGCAAATATTTTGGTCTATCTGTCTGTCTGTCTGCCTGCCTGCCTGCCTGCCTGCCTGCCTGCCTGCTTGCCTGCCTGCCTGCCTGCCCGCCTGCCTGCCCGCCTGTCTGTCTGTCTGTCTGTCTGTCTGTACTTTTGTCTGTTTGTCCGCCGTAACGCTACCCCAAACGGCCCCAAACGATACCCCAAAATGCCAACCCCATCCACAGAGCCCACCAATATTGCTCAAGTTTCAGCGTCCATACTTGTCAATTAAAAATCAATTATTCCGCACATCTGAGGCACCACAAGAACACGTCAATATTTTGTATGTGTCTTTATACTGGAGAAGGCATACATAAGTAATTTTAAGGGCCGTAGCGTTTATCACGCTGCGCTGACAATGCAACGCGATGCTTAAAAAGGCAAGTGTTTCCAACGCTTTGCTAAGATGATGCGGTGGTGGCACTTGCCCGCCACTTTGCGTTCTACACCTTATCGCCTCCAAGACAGGCGCGCTCGCCGTCTTTCGTTTTCGAAGATAACTGCCAGATAGCGCTCGTGTAAAACGTGCCTCGATGAGCTCGTTCGCCTTCCCTGTACGGATTGAGACTTTCTAACGCAGCGCCTCCAGAGTACAATACAACAATTTTCTCGCGCAGAACATTGAAGAAACTTTTTTTTCTCTTTCACCAGACGGAAGAGTATCGTCTTTTGACGACATTTGCAGTGGAAAATGCAGACACTGGGCCAATGTTTTTAATCTATCGCACACGAGATGGTGGAATGCCCTGACGCTAGTTGAGATAGCGAGTGAGAGTAGCTCGCAGTGCGTAATTTTTTTCCTTTTGCTTTCTGCACGTATCGTCACACGCTTGACGGGAAGCGTGTTGCCAGTGCTATAACTGCTTCGAGAAATAATGTAATGAACAATAGCTAACATGCCATTACCCATGCAGATGCCATACTCGCGTCGTCTCTCGCGTAATAGCAGCGATGTTCCTCCTGAATGAGAGGAGACAAATAAAAAACTAAATACTTTATCATATTCTCAGCATGCGAGGTAAATCAGTGCCTAAACTTTGTACCTGAGAGTATTCATTTCATGTTGCTGGAATGTATGCATTAAAAAAACTGTTCTTATTCATTCATTAATTGATACTGCAGTCTTAAGCAGGTACTATAGCAGGTGTGAAACATTGATACATGATATTAAAAAAGGCACAATAGTATTGAAATAAAATACATGAAGTGAAAAAACAATTAGGCTAAGATAATGAACAAGAACACAACACATTTTAATAGCAAATAGTAACTGCGAAATGCAAAAGTACAAAAATAAGCTGAATAAAAACATAAAAGAATGTAATTTCAAGGAGAAAATTTGTGAAAAAAAACTTTCCAATAAATTAGAACGAATAATACAAGAGGAGTATATTAAACGGCGCTAACGTGCTACTGCAAATTATTTTCAAACAAAGAAAGCGAAGCTTGTGTTACAATATTGTCTGGTAGGTTATTCTACTCAACAATAGTTCTAGAAAAAAAGAGTAAAGCAGTTATTTTGGGGAAGTAAAAGTGTTATCGTGAAATAATGTCTTTTTCTGGCTGCGTAACCCTGCGTCTAATTGATAATGGCAGAGAAATCTATGTTGTGAAGTCCTTTAACTATCATGAGAGTGTTGCACACTCGTCGTAACGGATACCGACGCCACTGACTGACGTTTTCTCATCTTAATGCGCATAATGCCAGCATACCGTATACACCTTCTATAGAGAACTATTTGGTAAAATAATTTCAATAGGCGAATTCTACCTCTATTGCAAACTGAGGGCAACCCAGATCGTTTGACTAGTTCAGTAATTGAGGAACGACCATATGAGTTATATATGTAACGAACTACTTTTTTGTATTCTCTTGACTTTGCTAATATTTGTTTTGGTGCATGGGTCCCAAATCGGCACGGTATATTCAAGCATAGGATATATAGTGGACAGCTTTGCAAGGGAACGAATGGAAGGAGTTGATAATTTTAAGGATCGCCCTAAAATATAAATTACGCAATGCCTTATCTGTAACAACATCCATACGTTTTGACCATGATGAACAATTTGTGAACCACAGACGAAGGTATTGTCGTTTTTGTTAGTCATCGGCCACTGATGACACCATGATATGATTTTTTTGAAGTTTTCATTTAACCTAATCTGATCCTCGATTAGCCTAACTACATGTTTCATAAATCACACCGTCGTCGGCATAGAGTTTAATATTAACTTCATATCAGTGGTTATGTCATTTATAAATGTCCGAATTAATAGAGGCTCAAGCACGGGCCCCTTAGGGACGCCAGAAACAACGCCAACTCGACCTGAGCCGGTGCCATTTAGGGAAACATATTGGTATCGATTCATCAGGTAAGCTCTGATTCATGCCAGTAGAGTATTCTTTGTTATATTAAAACGTAGTTTGTGAAGTAATGTATTAGGCGATACTTCGAACCTCTTTTCCACATCCTCCATCCCACTTCTTACCCTGACAAATGCCCTGTCTGTGGAGTGGTACCAACATTATTTCACGTAACGCTGGAATGTAAGCGTCCGCCAGCCAGGCGCTCTGCCAACTCCTCTCCTATTCCTACCCTACAAGACTGGGAGGCCATGCTGCGTGATGAAAGCCCGAGTGGCCAGCGGGCGCTGATTCAGCGGGCGCGGGACGCAGCAGCGGCTGTTGGAGCTCTGGACTGAGTGCCCCACCCGACATTTTTCTATGCTTCAAATAAAAAGTTTCTGTCTCTCCTCATCAAAGGCCTTACTAAGATCCGTGTATATAGGATCTGTCTGATATCTCTTACTTATACCTTCGCTGAAATCATACCGAATTATCTCTCTTCTTGTATAGCGCGCCTTCTTGAACGATTTTTTCTGTACAGCACAATTTTGTTTTCCGACTATGGCTCCTTAAACCAATCTGTTACACAATTTCCTGTATATCTTGATAGTTAAAAAATCTAAGCCCTAGGCGCGATGATAGAAGCGGTAATGTCCATAATACTTAGGACAGACATGTAGCAACGGTTAACTTTGCGTGAAATCCAATGGATACTCTTTTTTCTGGAGGTGCACTGCTTCTGTCCTTCCTGCCTCTGATGTACGCGGACATTAGGCTTAGTCTACCAGCCTCATGGCAATGTTGAGCATAAAGGGCAACCGTTATCAACACTCACATGATTAAACAAGCAATGGTGCCAGAAAGGAATGCTTATAAAACTGATGCCATCAGGTGGAAGGCGAGAGATTATTGGTCAGCTGTCCGCTTGTGATAAAATCACATCCTACGTGGCGCCAAAGGAGCGTAAGAGAGTGTTGCACACTCGTCGTAACGGATACCGACGCCGCTGAGTGACGTTTTCTCATCTAAATGCGCATAATGCCAGTATACTGTCACGGTATACAACTTCTATAGAGGACGGACGTATGACCACTGCTGCAGCTTAATTGTAAACAATTCGACGTGTCATTAGAAGGTCGCAAGTTCGGTCCCCGCCGGTAGCAAGTCCCCCTTTTTCGTCCACTTTGCTTTCTTAAGATTTACAATAAACTACTTCTAACAACTTTACTTCCCTGGCCATCATGGCTGTTACTTCTGATTAGAAATGTAAAAAAACAAAAAATTGGCCCTTAAATATAACGCTTCTTTTTTTCAGCATAATCAACGACGCTCAATATGACAAATGACTGCTCTGTTTTGTGGGGTCAGTGTTAGTACATTTGCTCTAAAAATGTTCGCCTGCCTTTATGCACGAGTAACTATGTAATTTATTGGCTTGTGTCAACTTTGATGAAATGATGCTTGGTGAGAAAGCAGAAGTGGAGGAAAAAAAGTGCCTCCATACGAACAAACTCAGCTTCTGAGTTTGTTCGTATGGAGGCACTTTTCATCCCAGGGACCCGCCGAACAAACTCAGCGGGTCCCTGGGATGGAGTGGAAAACTCTGCAAGATCACTCACGTGTATGCGCTGGGGCTCACAGTATCGGTGGCGGTTTCGCCAGAGGAGAATACCGGGAACCTCACCACGAATACGGTGGCCATGGTCCCCGTCTTGTCTCCTATCGCTTCCTCTCAGGTCACCACTGTACACGTGAAGAAGAAACAGCGAAAATTAAAAACATCTGACCACTGCGGATATATGGACAGTGCTGCAAACTACGCAAAGTGGTCGCCAATTAACCAGGTTATGCGACGCTCAGACACGCAAGGCCAACATTATTTAATATCAAGAACGCGGCTCGACCAAAACTAGTGTCACCCGTATTGCTTGCGTTATCCACGGCAGAGTTGCTGCATGCTGTCGCAGTACCACGGGCACCAGGAGAGTAAGTAACGATAATATACCTCTTAGCGCTGTATCTTGAGGGCAGACTGAAAATATAAGGCACGCGTGGCAGTTTAATTCAACTAGTGGAAGTAGTATCCCGTTTTACTAATATGAAGAGGATGTGAGAAGGGCAATGAGTACTCACCAGCCCTACAAGTTGTTGGCGGGTTTGAAGGAAGGTAAGATATGGAAAGAATGTGAAAGAGGTGAGAAAAAGAACAGGCAGCGATAGAGTGGCGAAGGATTAGTATAAAACCAGCACCAGTAACCGCCGCAGAGAGTGGAACGGGCTTATTGAACTTTTGAACAAAATAAAGAGAAAAAATCAAAGGTTTGGTGTTGAAAACTAGGTTATAAAATTTTAAAAACTTTAAATCTAGATATAGGCTAATTATTTTTCTCGTTGCGTATCTTCTTGCTTCTCGTTGTCTTGAGGAGGCATGTTCGTCATTCTCCAGTATCCAGTATCAAGTCTTGTTCTAGGCCTCGAGGCGTGTGGTGTCGTCTGGGTTTAGATACTGAAGTTTTTATTTCAGGAATGTGTTGTACAGCTGGTAAAATTAGCCTCATCATACTTTGTGGTGCTTTTGCGTCTTTGTTAAGCATCATTGGTAGTGCTACTATTGTCTTTATTTACAAATTCTCCAATTTCATTTTATGTGACCAACTTAGGATTTGTGTGTCCGTATATCTTGTTGCCAGACGGCAACAAAACATTTAGTTTTCATTTCTGTTTGTTGCAGGCCAACTTTAGTATCACAACATATTTAGTTTTCATGTCTGTTTGTTGCAGGCCAACTTTAGTATCACAAACACTAAGAGAGCAAATTAATGTCGATAGGGAGCTAAAGACAGTGTACGCAAGGCGATGAAACAGTGTCGAGAAAAAAGTATTGACCAAATCCGCATGTATTATCAAAATTCTTCAAACTGACTTATTTTCATCGATTTCCACACTCGACTGCCGCAGTCTGTTAAAGTGGTCACATTCGCCGACTTCAAGGTAGCCTTGCAACGTGGAAATCACGTTGTAAGCGCTCTATCGCGGTCAGCTTAATGAATCTCTCGATAAGATCAAGTTTAGTTTTCTTTTGCGAAACACAGTTTCACTACTTTTCCGGCTGACCAATTGAATTCAAACTTTTCTTGGTAACTCATCACTCCGGTGAGTTTCGTTTTACGAAAATGAAGGGGCCAGAGCCGCCACAATATCGGCTGTAGCGAAGAAATTGTTCGTACGTGTGGGCATCAGAATTAGAAATGTTGCACAAAAGTCCAAATAATTGTTTAAAGCCAGTTAGAAACTTCATACTTTTAAAAGGGCATTCTGTCATTCAAAAATTTGATTGATTATATACAACGCCATGATCTTTCTATTCATGAGCATTTCGAACCCTGCAATCGTGACCCGGAACTGAAAACAGGCCTATTTGGAGAAACTTCCGACTGTTTAAGCTGCTCAATTGAAAAAAGTGCCTTCCCTTGCATCAGGCGTTGTTTTTTTCTAAAAGAGTGAGATCCGGAAATCGAAACTAGGCTAAATTTCATAGGAACGTAACGCATGCCAAGGCATCTGGAATTTCTAGAACAATTGCCTTCAAAATAGGGCAATTCCTTCTTGTAAGATGAGCTCAAAAAGGCAGTTTCTAATTAAAATTAGCCAAGTACTTCAACTGTTTCGTTCGAAATGAGCCACATTCATTAAACCAGCTATGCGCAAACAAACATGATCAAAACAACCAACATGGTCCCACCCAAAAGTTTTTATTTGTGCTTTAGTTGCTTTGTTTCAGTGTTTACGTTCCACATTTAGGTTTTTTAGGGCGAGTTGACACTCACTGAAATACATGATGTCTAATGACAAACGTCGATAGGGGAGAAATAGGCTGACTTGCCTACTTCTGCTTGCATCTTAGTGATTATTTTCGCTTAAAGTGCAACAGTATCTCCTCCTCAGTTCACTACAACACGATATAATTCAAATAAAATTGATATGCAACAAATATACAGGGCGTCTATCTATTCTTAAAGCAGAAGTGGTAAGAAACGGCATGGCATGAAACTAACTGGAAAACTTTTTTAGAGCCTTCAATTGGTTCTAGGAACAATAATAGTCCAGAATAGCGCCCTTTTGCCTGGAACGACCACTCGCTCTTCAAGTCTAGTAATCGCCATTACGCGAATGCGTCGACGCACGGCAGCGATGGAGGATGCTAAAGATACCACTGTTTTGTGGATGTTACTTTTTTCCTGTGCTCGTTCATTTCGCGCTCTATTTCATATGCTATGTGAGATTAAAAGCAGGTATGTTACCAGACAGCGGGAAACGTTGACGTGAAACCACAGTCACACACCTCTTTCAATGTCTCGCCAGTTAGTTACGCCACACCATGGCACGGCAACAGCACACGCTGTGTGAAGCTCTATAGCGTTGTTTTACACTGGGATTCCATGACTTGCAGAAAGTGTGCTTCGTTGGGCTAGTTGGTCTCTCACTGCAAATGAAATAAGCAGCGCGAATAAGACGTAGCGCCGTGAACAAACATATGGGACGAGGAGTGAGAAACAAGTTAAGGTTTTATTGCCTCAATGACATTGCGTTGACACAATAAAATATTGAGCTAGCGCTTCTCCTGTTGGTTCCTTCGCTATCAAAGTAAGTCAACGCCTAACTAGTCGCTCGAAGATTTGCTGGCTCACCTGTGAGAATGGCGGCCGAGGCAATGTTGAGGTATGTCGCGGGCGTTTCGTTGAGCAGCGCAGCACACGGGGCTGCCTGGCCGCACATCGGCACTTCGCTGAGATAGAAATGGCAAAACGCGCAGACCGTGGTTGGTTGGTTGGTTGTTCCTCAGAGTCCTGGCGCAACCCACTACGGGGGATCGGCCATGAAACGGACGGTGCCTCATTTGTGAGGTGGAGTTGTTTTACCACCCTGACTATTTAGATAACGATGTTTAAACAAAGAACCAACTGGAAAACGATAGATTAGAAATAAAATAGAGGTAATAAAAAGAACGAACATGCTAATATAATTTGAAATAAAGTGAATTTATGCCTCAGCTTAACATTCTATTCGTTTTGTTACCTTTAGAAAGTCGCATACGGCCTCGCAAACATTCCTGTGGCTAAATCTCTTTTCAGTTGCTCCAAAGGAGAGGACCACCGGAAGGAATAAATTTAGAGCCAACCTACGGAGAGGTTCTTCTAACAGTCTCCTCCGTTGGTTAGTGTATAACCTGCATGTTAAGAGGAAATGATGAAGGGATTCACTCTCGTTGCAGCGGAGGCTTAGGGGAGGCTGTGCCAGACCAGACCTGTGTAGATAAAAGTTCAGTGGGGGGACTCGGCATCTTAGTCTCGTAATTGATATCTCCGCCGTTCTAGAGGAGCACCATCGATTTTTCCAAGGGTAGTTAAGATATGAAAAATTCGATGTTGCCAATCGAGAATTTTCAAACTGATCTGACATGAAAAATTTTTCAAAGCGTGCCACGGCGATAAATGATAGCGTCGGTAATATAGAAATCATGGGATAATTATGTGAGGCCACTGCGAGTGCATCTGCATATTCATTGAGGGTTAAACCTTTATTCCAAGGTATCCACACTAAGCGAATGAGTCGTAAATGTCTTGGGGCAAGGTCGTAAAATACTTTGAAAGCATTGGACATATTAGGCGCAGCTAATGAACTACACACAGACAAGCAGTCTGAAAAATAATAGCATCTGTTATTGCTTGAGGAAATTTTTGTAACGCTAAGAGAATTGACAGTAATTCCGCTTGATAAATAGGTGTAAAATTGGGTAAATGAATCGAAAAACACTAATCCAACACTGAAGATGCAATTCCGACTCCTGCCTTCTCTTCGCGAACTGATGCATCCGTTGCTATTACAATCTTTATGTCTAATCTTGCCAGGTGGTCTTTCAAAATGGCATTTAGATATCTACTGGGAAGAGTTTTGTAATTATTAGGTAAAATATTGTCAGATTCTATTTTCATTGTTTGAATAGGTGTTTTTAGTATCCGTACTTCACGAAGGTTAACTTGTAATGTTTCCAAGAGCTTCTGTACGACGATGACTTGTGGACATTTTAATCTAAACCACTGATGGTTAAAAAAGGACGTCGGCTCTATAATGAAAACATATTGTGACCTCCTGTGTGGGGATGCGTATATCTTTAGGAAGGTACGGACTGCTAGTATTTGGAACCTAGCACGAAGAGAAGGCAGGCGCGCTTCCTTATATAAAATATTAATTGCGACAAATTTTGGGAGCCCAAGACATAACCGTAGCGCTTCGCGTTCTAGTAGTACCAGTGGTCTAATTTTGTAGGCGGGTGCTCCAGAAAACAAGACACAGCCAAACTCCAACACTGGGCGATATACATACAATATATCATTACTAGCACATCACGACGTAAACCACAACGTTTATTGCTGAGTCTGCGAAGCATTCCAAGCGCCTGTGCTCCTTTAGCTGCCATATTTTCTATGTGTGGACTCCAATTTAGGTTTTCAGTATAAGTCACTCCTAAGTAATTAATCGATGTCACCTGCGGGATAAAGTCCTGTCTGTAAAGTACAGAAATCTGCACTGGAACACTTATAGGAAAAACTACGACGGCACTTTTCCTCATGTTTAATGATAGATTAATGTCGTCTAACCATGTGTCCAGAGCGTTCATATAAAACTGTAGCATCTGATATAATGTATGTATATCTGTAGCTGTGGCAAAAAATGCTATGTCGTCAGCGTGTACATACACCTGTACATCCTGTTGTAATGAAATTGTGCGAAATAAAATAATAAATAATAATGGTGAAAGAACCGATCCTTGGGGAAGACCTCTAGTTTGTTTATAATTTGAAGGCGACATGCCAGATTGAGAGCAATAGAATTCTCTATCTTTTAGAAAGGAGTAAAGCCATACCACGAAGTAATTTGGTAACCCGATGTGCATTGGCGAATTTATTAGTTTAATGTGTCCCACACTGTCATAAGCCTTTGCAATATCTAAAGTTACTAAGGCGGAAACCTCTTTCTTAGAACGAGCTAGTTGTATCCTGCTTCCAACATGGGCACACCAAATGGAGCAGCCACGCCTGAATCCAATTGGCATGGGCTTAAAATTGCATTTTCGTCCAACCAGTTGTCTATTAATTGTGTAGAAGCCTAAGGCGGAAACCTCTTTCTTAGAACGAGCTAGTTGTATCCTGCTTTCCAGATCAACATGGGCACACCAAATGGAGCAGCCACGCCTGAATCCAATTTGGCATGGGCTTAAAATTGCATTTTCGTCCAACCAGTTGTCTATTATATTGTGTAGAAGCCTTCCAATTAGTTTTACCAGATTAGATGTGAGTGAAAGAGGCCTAATGTTATCCAAAGTAAACCCAGCTCCATGTTTCTTTAATAAAGGAATTATTTTCGCTATTCTCCACAAAGGCGGAATACACGAATGTCTAATGGAGTAGTTAACTATTGCAAGTAAATCTTGAGGTGATACTTTATGGATTATTTTTATTACCGATGCAGTTATTCCATTGGGACCTGGAGCAGAATTCGGTAATATTTTCACTACTTGTGCTATTTCCGACGCCGCAACCTCTTTAAAATCATCGCTGTTAACAGGGCACGGCAAGTGGTAAAAGTTAACAGCCGTGAAGCGGCTTTCCAGCCCTTGAGCTATATTTTCCAGAAAATTAGGCAACTCACGTGGAGTTGAAACTATCACTTTGAGGTTTGTTGATGGTGGGATTACTTTTTTAGCTTTAAGGAAGTTGAAAAGTGATTTCCTGTGTTCCAAAAGGACATGTTTTTGTGCTAATTCGTGCATACTTGGTGCAGAAGACTGAGGCGCAAAAAACATAACGTGAAGCGTGATGTCCACATGTTGCTGGTAAAGGGGACTGCAGATGTTCCCCCTTCAAAAGCACTGCTGAGCTCGTCCTTCGCTTTCTTCCGTTCGTCATCAAACAAGCGCGGAACAAGGGTACGTGAAAGCGTGGTGCGCGACGGTAGGCGATAGTTAGGCACAGCTTCTGCCATGAGTTCCTTAAATCCACGGTCTTCAACAAAACTATATGGTTGCAAATTAAGCGCTACCATGGCAACCACCTTGGCATTGAGTACTTGAGCTTTCTTTTCCGACAAAGGGTCAGTACGGTGCACAAAATCAAATATCATTGACTGGTCTTTCTCTGGCGCACCAGCTACAGTCATCCGGTACTCCTTCATCGTGGTTGGGTGCTGTTTTAGATGGTTAACAAGAGCACTAGTCGTACCCGTCGGCATTTTAAGTGTTGCGTCGCATGTCTTGCACTGCGTCAACGACGACGATGTCTTCACAAAGTGCTTCCAGATAGCACTTCTTTCCCTTCGTTTCGGCGCCGTGTCTTGATTGTTCCTCCGTTTCGCAGGCGAGTCGTCATAACCTCCACTATCTGCCATGGCACTTATTAACGACATGAGTCCATCACAGGTTACAAAGCCTCGCGTCAAAACCGCACCATGTGCACCGCACACAAGCTAGCAGAACTGATCGTAGCGGCTGACAGCACTAGCCAACGCCGCTGACCCTACTAACGTAGCACTGTGCGCTACATGGCGCACTACCACTACTCATGCGCTCTGGTGGCCAGCCCGAAAATTATTTATATGCATATACAGATATATAAAACTGAAAGGTCGGCGCATGATTACCCTTTCATATAATCAATATGTTTAGAATGCAACCCAAGTTATTTAAAGTATACTTGCCGGGAATACAACATAACTTAGCAATAAAATCCCGAGTTGGGACTAACCGCTTTCGAGCATGTTGTATAACTGTGCGACTGCTCACGTGCGAAACTTCCTCGAAAAAGGTAATAAATGCAACGTCAAGGTACAAATTACCACCAGAACTCTTTTTGTCACTTATTATGTTTTCTAACCGAAGCGTTTGCCGATGGTGACGAAGTTTCTGCTTTAGCACGCACGTGCACGGTCGTGCGTTATCAAGCGATGTTTTGATGAGACAACGCGGCAACGGTTAAGCTTCGTTCCTGCACACGAGGTCCCGCATAGTGAACGTGTGGTAGTGCTGCACGTTACGGTGGCATGCGAAAAGCGTGCAATACGTTTACACGAACGTCAACTTTGCTGCTGATTCTTGAACGTCACTGGCCGACATAGTGCCTCCGTGCACTTCTGACGCTTATCGCCCCTCTGGGCAACGTTTTAATATCTCTGAACCCAGCAGAAATATTAAAGAAGAGTTATTTTCCGCATGATAATCCAATCAAATATTCAATATTGTCGAATATTCGAAGTGATTCGAATATTCAAACTTTTCTAATACACTTTTTTCGAATCGAATACGAATAGTGCGAATTTGATTCATATGTGGGGTTTAACGTCCCAAAACCACCATATGATTATGAGAGACGCGAATAGTGCGAATTTATATGCGACGAATATTTGAAACTTTCGAATAGTCCCACACCCCTAAATATAAGCGTTTACTAACGAAAAGGGAATGTGTCCTGGAAGAGCAATATCTAATGTTAAAATTTCACTTTCTAAATTTATTATTTGACCTGTAACTTTTGCCCGATGTGCAATTTTTCAAGAGATAAATACTGCTAAACCACCTCCTCGAGAGGGGTGGTCTAAGCGAAATGTTCGGTAGTTTTTAAGATGAAAGGTTTTTTCTTTAGAAAGCCAAGTTTCTTGCAACACTATAACATCTGGGGAATGCTGATTACAAAGGCAAAATAAATCAGTAGTTGCGGAAGAAATCGACCGGCAATTCCACTGCAAGATTCTTAATCCACCTATTTTGAGGATATGCCGGCAGGATTCACTGCCTTCTGCAATAAGTTATCTTTCAAAAAATCCTCTTTTGATGCTATTTCTTTCTGCTATTTTTTACTTTTCCCTTTAGGACTCACTGGAGATCCATTTTTTGTGGCGATGCCCGCCGTTTTATTTTCTTTGTGTCGAATTCCATTTGTGAGTCCTGCGAACCTGAATCAGAGCTCCAATCCAGATGTTCAATGGGAATTGTTTTACGGCCGCGGTTTGATGGACCAGCTCTTGATGAATATAACTCTTCAACAGATGTTGTTATCGGTTGGCTGGGTTTAGAAGGCCCTGTTTCTACAGATCCTGCATTCACCTCTTTAGCTGAAGAAAGCATAGAGGCTGCATGTGGATGATTAACATTCATGAGGACTTGAGCGATTTGTACATTTACTATTTGAGCAAATGACTCCGTCAGCGTCCCAAAAAGGTTCTCCAACAGCTTCGTCATTGTTTTCTCAACGGTCGAGGCTATCACGTCTGAGAGTGACGAGTCCATGACATGGTTATTACGGATCGCAGCTACTGCGTACCCACGAGAGCACTCTGCGATGACGATTCGAGCTTCGCGTCTTGAACAACGTTTTTGCTCAATCGTTTCCATAATTTGAATCTCCTGAGCTCTCGCAGGGCATGTGCAAACATCAGATGGGTGAGGGCCACCGCAGAGACAGCAAGACCTTCCCTGAGTTGTGCATTCTTTATAGTTGTGTTGTCCTGCACACATTTGGCACCGCTCTACTGATCGGCAACCTTTTATGCTATGCCCAAAACGCCAGCATCTATGGCACTGCAGTGGACGCGGAGTTAGCATTTCGACCCGATATATCAGTGGCCACGCTTTGATCTCTGTTGGTCTAGTAGTTCCAGCAAAAGTAACTATTACCGACTCTGTCGGGATCTTATTTTTGTCAGCGCTACGTGAACAGCGAAAAACTGCCACCGCACCAGCAGCAGAAAACATCTATAGAATTGCGGACGGAGACAGGCTCAAGTTTACCCCTCGAACAAAACCTTTCACACAGGCCAAGTGAGGAGGAACAAAAGGGCTCACCGGGAGAGAGGCAAACGATGTGCATTTTAGCAGATCTGATACGCAGGCCTGATCCGGGGAACAGCACAGAATGCCTCAACGACCAAACTGTCGCACCTCGGTGATGAGTTGGAAGTGTTCGGTCACCTTCCGTAGCTCTTCCTTGATGTTTTGGGGGTTTTTCATGTGAATAGAAGCCCCATTTGTTGGGACCAGAGCCAACGGAATGCTGCTGAGACCGCTGCGCAAGAAAAGATCAATGGGTAAATTATCATTAGTGATGGATTGCGACCAGGCAGAGTTTGCCTGGCCGGGAGACGCGACAGACATCAGTCAGCTGAGCTCAAGTCAGCACCGCCCGCAATGACCACACCCCCCGGAAGGGTGCACCCAGACGCCGAACACAGCTGAACAGGAACTTGTAAAGACCTGAAGGAACAGAGCGAGCACTTTCAGAGACCATGGCCTGTGGTGCGTGCTGCACGTGGGCTGTTCTTTCTTCTTCTACCACCTTAATAATGACGATAATGATGATTCTGTTTAGAATATTGGCTCCTACCCACTCAGCTGATAATCACGTTGATTGTTGTGATTATGATTATTGATATTTCATTTATGGATGGGACCAATACTAAGAAGGGGGAGATAGGCCAGGAAAAAGAAAATTGAAGACTTAAATAGAGTACGACGTTAAGAGAATCTGGGAGCGAAACTTGGAATAGTTACTAATAATAAACAAAGTGGCGAGAAAAAAATGAGAACAATTGTGTGTGAGAAATGCGACGTCCGAAAATAAGGTGCACAAAGAATACAATTCAAGGAAATGACCCTAATTGACGAGAAAAAAAGTGGAGTCTCCCCGTAATTTTTTTAATTAAATAACCAAACACAATGAATCAGCGGTTACTGTTGCCTTGAACGAAGGCAGCGGTACAAAGTAACCAAATTTCTCGAGAACGTATTGCTAAGGCCACCTTCTGCAATGCAGCATAAACACATGTTCACTTCCGATTTCTATATTGTCGGTAGAAGAAAACGAAATGTGCTTCAATTTCGTGGGGAAATTAGCACATCGGAGACACCTTGGAATCAGCCTTTTATGTAAGAAAACATTCAATTGCTCAACTTCTAAATGATGAACTACCGGAGCAAACCTAGAACTGTCGGTATGTACAATTTTCCTCTGTCACTTTGCATGCAGTTCTTGACCGTAATGTTTAATGAGAAGCAACAAAAAATGCAAACAAGGAAAGCGTAGCATGCGTTATTCGTTGTAAATATGATAGAAATACGAAGAAATAAAGCAGAAGAACAAATCGGAGCCGATGGGTAACAAACCTGACCTTCGACTATCACGTCCGATGCTCACTAATATAAGCTATGGTGGCATTCATTCTTGCGGCCTTTTTTATCAGTATTCATGTGTTCATTAAACCCTGGGAGTGTTTGTCAGCGCTATACTGGTAGCCATGGCTGCGAGCGTGGCACACCCTTGTTTAGGCGGAGGTTGCAAGTTAGAGGTTCGAAGGTTGCATGCTCGATCTCCGCCGGCAGTGACTGCTCTTTGCGTGGTTCTTATTTCTTCCGCATTTATATCATGAATACTCTTACCCTTTTCTATACACCTCGTGGCATGAACGTCTGTTCGTTTTTATTAGGTTCCTTTCTAACATAGTAAGACCACTCCAAAATCTCTTCTCTATCGCTCAGTGATTTCGAGAATCTTTTTCTTGCACATTAGATGACAGCCAGGAGTTTTTGGCAACAGCTAGCTCGTAAAAAAATGTAATCACGTGCTACACGGCACCAGAAGGTAAATCAACAGTGTTCCTTGCGTGCCTTCATGGTCAGGAGCGGCGCTGAGTAACACTATGCGGTTTGCGTGCGCATAAATAACAAATAATTTGGACTCGCGGACGACCGTCATCGTAGGTCAATTGGTAGTGTGTCTGATACGTTGATTTAAGTTTGCAGGTTCAGTCCCTGACAGCGATACATTGTCTTTCCACCTTCTTTAATTTGTTGATGTGTGGGATTTAACGTCCGAAAGCAACCAAATGAATATCAGAGACGCTGTAGTGGAGGGCTATGGAAATTTAGACCAGCTGGAGTTCTTTAACGCGCACCCAAATCTGAGCACACGCGCCTACAGCACTTCCGCCTCCATCGAAAATGCAGCCGCCACAGCCAGGATAGGACTCCGCGACCAGCGGGTCAGCAGCCGAGTACCTTACCCACTAGACTACCGCGGCGGGGCTTCTTTGATTTGTTCGCATATAAATAAAAATACTACTGTTGATTTTCACTTTAATTTCTTCGGATCCATTGTTGGTTAGTTCTTGTTAATGCTGATTCTAGCGAAAAAACAGCGAAAAAATGGTAGTCTTTAAAGTGAAAACCTTAAAGCTGTCACACTAGCCATCTGCTAGGTTATAGATTCGTTATTCTAAGTGAAGATATTGTGGCTCATTGGTGTGCCATTGCATTAACACATAATAATGCTGTGAGGCCCATTGCACCCAGCCTACAAAAGTTTCGAAAGCACTTTACTTGTTGCAACAGAAACTGTTGCTTCTGTTGTTTATATACGAAAAGGTGAATATGGCTGGGTGAAAACAGAAGTGCAGCCTGGTTTGTGCAAAGACACAGCTAGCGCGTATGTGCCACTCGAATTTGTCGGGACACATCTACACACCACTATCCTGAAAAACGAAGACAGGAATATATGAGCAGCGCCCGCCAGTCAACATTTTCAAAGAGACAAAATGAATAATAAAAAAATACTTTTGTGAACCGTCGGCCTTAACATATCTGACACCGGAGCCTCCAATTTATTAATCTTTAAACTGTTAGTAATTTGTACGGTGTATTTGGGCATGATTATTGCAGATCTTGCGCATCCATCCTCAGGTTAACGCAGGTAGCTCCTATTTTGGCAGAAAATGCCATACCGTACAGCGCCGCATCATGGTCTTTCTTGATTCTGGACTTCATCAAAAAGAACTAGACTGGAAAAACTGCCACCATCCTCTTTTCTTGTCCCACCTTGTCACAGCCACAAGACACTGCCAAAGCACTTGATATAGAGCAATGACTCCCATACACTTCTCAGGGACATCAAATATTATCTTTCTGGATAAATTCAGCCAGAGTCACTCCTGACGATACCAAATTCGCATTTAACGAATGTTTACTTATTTCGAACTATCTCTTCAAAAACGTCAATGCTTTAACTTCAATGCTATAAAAACTTACGGCTAATTTCAGCAAAAATGGCTGGTACACTTGAATGGATGGTACACTAGATCGAATTTCATTATTTCAAACATTGTTGCCTTGGGAGCTTCCTCACTAGGTTGTTGCCATCGGGATATCAGTTTTTCTGTACAAATATTCTGAACCGAACCATGATGTTTTTCATCGGTAATCTCTAAGTTAGTGAAATAATTTTTCTAATCTTATAATACATTACTTGTACAATCAACATGCGATTCATTCTTGTTGTTGGTTTCTTGGCCAATAGTTCACAGTGGGTCTGAGCCATACATATAGGGCATCATCATCATATCAGACCTTGGGCAGGTTCGCCGCGATGGTCTAGTGGTTAAGGCACTCGGCTGCTGACCCGCAGGCCGCGGGATCTAATTCCGGCTGCGGCGGCTGCATTTCCAATGAAGGCGGAAATATTGTAGGCCAGTGTGCTCAGATTTGGTGCACGTTAAAGAACCCTAGGCGGTTGAAGTTTCCGGAGCACTCCACTACGGCGTCTTTCATAACCATGTGGTGGTTTTGGGACGTTGAACCGCACATAATAGTTATAATTGACCTTGGGCAGTGAGAAGTGCCCCAAGAAAGTGTTTTTTTTCACTTCCTGGATGCATTGCCAGAGTTAGCGGTGCGATTAGGACGACACGGCGCAGCGCGAGTACAAACAAGGACCTACCGCTTGCCATCGCGTGCCTTTTCCCAAGAATCCTTGTCGTATCGGCTGTCGTATGGGGTAGCCGCACACTTCGCAGCTTTTTCGGTAAGCGTGATGACAGCCGTGAAAACACAATATTCTGGCCCTTTTCCGCAAAGTGGGTGATAATCAACAAGATCAACTGCAGAGAAGAGACGCCGGACGTTGTTGCTGCGTGCAGCATCCGAAGAGGCACGCCGAGTATAAAAATGCTGACTTGAAATTTAGAATTACTTCCTCGCCTACAACGCATCCCAGCATAATACCCTCTCCCATTACAAAGCGCAAAAAAAGCCTGGCGTGTTAGTATATGCATTTGATTTTAATAAACTTTTAAACAGGATAATTCTTTTGAAAAAAAAAATAGGTGAAGCTATCATTAAGCCGCGCAAGCCTTGAAGCGGCGAGACTTGACGATTCTAAAGATTGATCCAGTTGCTTTTAGGTTGTTACCAGGCCTTAGGTAGGTTATTCACGTTCTTTTCAGGGTGGTTCTAGGAAATTGATATAGGCTTTGGACTTATAATGCTACTCTGTTTCTACGTCAATCCTCAGCGCAGAGAAGTTAAACACAGATGGTTAGACTTAAAGGAGTCATGGACTCCCGAGAGAGAAACAGAGTCACAAACTCCACAGACAGAAACTCACGCTGAAACCAAGCGTTCACCACTCTCATAGCTGCACGGGAACGTCGTCCCAAGTGAGGGCCTTCCATCGCATCAGGGTCGTCTCGCAGTAGCCGTTGAATTTCGAGTTACCTATTGTTTTTCGACACATACAAGAGGTCTGTGGCTCGCCACTTCACTTTGCACCAATTTTTGGGGGAAATAACAGATGCCTTCTTCAGTTTAAGTGGTCTAGTAGTAAGCAGTGGCATTTATTAAATTTATGTGGGGCGTAAGAGGCGACTTTTTTTTTGTTTGAAAGGTCACACATTCACTCTTACCCGTTTCATGAGGACAGTTTCTTCATTTTTTAAAGACCAGTGCATGGCCTGAAGTTGAATTCACGAAAGTTTCGTGGCACATATTTGTTTACAATTATGATAGTTTGCGCGTAGGTTACTTAGCACAAAGCCGGAGACAACATAAAGTACGGCTAGCTTAACCAGCCTCGCCGGTTCACTTGAGCTCTATTGATCTTAGCGCGCGCACTGGGAATTATGTTACGTTCATGGTTCAACGCTCCGGGAAGCGTATTTCACAACCGTGTGCTCGAGAACACGCGAGGAATGGGGGAGACGCCCATGTCATCTGCTATGGCGCTCATTGGCTGGGCTACCACAAACGTCATTTCCGCGTCCAGTTGGAATTCTTTTTTTTTTTCGTGGTTGCCGCGTCAGCAGTCAAGGTATAGTGTACTAGAATATGGGGTAGTGTGTTCAGACACCCTCTCTCACCAAGTATCGCGTGAAGCGGCGCACGTAGACAAAAAAAAAAAAACCGGTCCTCAAGGCGGCGCTGCCGTAGCATGGGCTGGCAGGGTATTGTCAGCTCCGCGCCACTCTGCCTTCTCGGGTGCTGTTCAGTGACCTGTTGCTTGCGTTCGCGCCCGCTTAACGAAAGTTTTTCGGGCACTGTTTTTGCTGGCCACGTGACAGTGAGCCGATGCCGAGTCATCGGCGGCAACCACACTGCTTTGAACCTCGGAGCAAAACAGGGTATACGTTTGGAAAAAAAGGTGAGCAGCCGTCGCTTTTCGCTGCACCCAAAGACAAAGCACGGAGGAAGGCTTGGGAACAGAATATACATCGAAAGGATGGGACCTTGAACGAAAGTTGCTCTATATGTGAGCTACACTTCAAGTTTTCATGTGTTCGTTACTACGTGCACGTTATAAACGGCGAAGAAGTTCGCGTACCACGTAGGAGACCAGAGCTAACGCCGGACGCTGTGCCGATGTTACTGCATAACGCTCCAAGCTACTTATCAAAGAAAGCGCCGCATCCAAGACCCCCGAAAATAGGGGAAGAATTCGGCGGTCGATTCTACCATCTCCAAGAAAACTGAATCACCCTGTGTTCACGGTTAGGCCACTGATGCAGGTTCATCGGTGGACCTTCCTGCTGATTACGAACTCGAGGTGGTGAACACGACAGGGACTGCAGCTTCGCTGGAACGCTTACTCTCTCTCTCTCTCTCTCTCTCTCTCTGGAACGCTTACTCAAGCTTTGTATACCTTGAATTTATGTAAGCTTGATCGCACCACATCTAGTGTCAAAGAGAGCGGTAATTTACGTGACGTAACAACTTTATTTTCTTGTGAAGGGTATCAACCATTCTCGAAAGAAAAAACGAAAAAAAAGCTACACGCGAAAATCAGGCGGTGTTCATAAGGGTGCCACCGTGATGAAGGATTGTAAACTGATAATTACACGAAATGGCAACGAATTTAATCGGTGTTACTACTCACTGCAGTATGCGTGCTCCTCAATAAAGGATTTCTTCTTACAGTATGACAGTGGTGCCAAGTGATGTTTCCTTTTGACTGTACAGTGCGATATCCCGGCCACAGCAGCAGTATTTTGGCGGGCTCTCAATCGTTTAAGGACCGAAGATTGTCGAAATTATTCCCAAGTCTTCAGCTACAGCGTGCCTCTCAATCAAATGGCAGTTTTGTCACCTTAGACACATAATTAAAATTGCATGATGCAACTATCGACAAGAACGGTGTCGCGCGCGTAACGAAGGAAGTCGAAGCTGTGGCCGTGTGGAGACTACGACTCGATATAGAAATATTATAACGCGAAAATTCGGGTTTATAGATGCTCCTTCGATACCTCAATTTTCCTCATTTTTTATTCGTTCACCAACTGAGCTTTAAAAACTGCAGGCGGTTTCCCCAGGCATGACTGCTTCGCCGTCGTTTGTTAATACCTGCGTTTGGACCATGTGTTGCAGCTTTGACATTTCGTTTTGCTTTGAATGCAGTAAGAACAAACCCATTAGAATGCTTTTCGCGGACGTGTCAGCAATTAAACACAAGCCTATAAGCGCGACGTATGCAAGCCCATATGACAGGATCAAATCCCGGCTGCGGCGGCTGCATTTTAGGCAGAGGCGCAAATACTGAGGTGCGTGTACCTAGATTTAGGGGCAGCTTAAAGCACCCCAGGTGGTCCAATTTCCGGAGCACTCCTCTACGGCGTCTCTCTTAATCGTACGGTAGTTTGGGACGTTAAACCCCTGCTATTACTAATATCAAAGCACAGAAGTGCATAAAAGGCGAAGCGTGAGGTGACAGCCCATGCTAAGGTGGCACCTATTCGCGGCCGTCGATACCAACTGTATCAGCCACGGCTCCTCCCTGAACACACTCCCCCATATTCTAGTACACTATAGTCAAGGCCACCACGGAGGCACCCGTATTAGGGTAGCTGGAATAGGGAGGTGTGAAAAGCGAGCCGTGTTTCCCTTGCCGAGCGGCGCCACGGTGCGCGAGATCTCCGCTAGGCCTTGATTTAGCGTGGCGATCGGAGGTGCTGCTGCTAGCGCGGCGGAGTCGGCTGCAAGTGCAGTGTATGCAGGGGGAGGCTGCTGGTGACTCGTGGTGTGTGCTTCTCAGCATCGTTTGTGTTCTGCGTGGTGCGACGACTTTGTGATATTTGGACCTAAATGATTAAAGGGCGCCTACAAGGAAGAAAAAAACACCGTGGACTTGTTTTGTGCCTGAATGCAACGTGGTATACACATCGTGGGCTGAAAAATTTTCCCTGTTTATGTGCGCTCTGGCATGCAAAGACAGGTGAGCACAATGGAAGCGCACCATTGCAAGGGTGGACAAAGCGCTTCAGGAAAATTCCGCAGTCAGCGAAAAACATTTTGACGCATGGTAAATGTTCTGACTTTATTTAAGGGCAGAAATGACTTGTGTGCATGCGTGTACGGCATCGGAAAGTGAGGAAATTGAACGCTTTGTGGCGCTCTTATCACCTCGGGCATTTACAGGAAAGTGAGGATATTGAACGCCTTGTGGTGCTCTTAACACCACGGGCATTGCTTTTCGATAAATAGAATTATTTACCTGAAAATTGTGTCTTCTCGCTTGGTTTTTATATTCAGCGTGCGAGAATTTGTGCATATTGTGAAAGGACAGGAAGAATGCAGCGTGACAACACTAGTTTAAGAAATGATGCGGTACCCACCTTATTCTCAAGCCTGCCCAAATATATATAGAAAAGTTGGACTAAAGAACCAAAAGGACAAAGTGCTGCTTCATCGGACTACGTACCAGCAAAGAAGTGGCCCGATACTCCTAGTACGTTGAAGGATCACCCAAATGACTCGACAAGCTGCCAAGGCAGGCGACTAGGAATTGGGATCTAAGCCTACCCAAATATATATCGAAGAAATTGCCTAAAGAACGAAAAGGACGAAATGCTGCTTCATCGGACTACGTACCAGCAAAGAAGTGGCCCGATAACCCTAGTATGTCGGAGGATCGCCAGAATGACTCGACAAGCTGCCAAGGCAGGCGACTAGAGATTGGGATCTAAAGGGACTTCTGTATCCGTCAGAGGCTCGGTAAAACCTGGCAGAGACTATGGAAACCAAGTTGGCACATATGTGTAGCACAGTGCGCCTGCAATCGAATTTAGTAGCCAGTCTTTCACGATCTCTAAGCAGTTTCAAGAAATCGGCTGCATTGAACATTGCAAAAAATTGAACAAAGCAGCGGTCAGATCATTTTGCACGACGAGAGTTCTTTTTAAAGGTCTGAATCAAGTAAAAAGCGAGAAAAAAGGCAAACGATTCAAGCTTTCTGTCACGTAAAAAAAATGTCAGTTAGTGGCTTACTGTAATAAATGTTTTTTGCAGCCATGAAACTAAATGTTGTCTCAGTTTCAACACGTTTCAGAATACTGCCTCGAGTGTAATACAAGTCCAGCATTGAGAACATGGCAATGCGTACATGCACCCGGTAAGTCGCACTGTCTAGGTAGATTTAGCAGCAAATTTGTCACAATCTATCGCGGGTTAGCACAAGGCAATGTTGACAAACTAGCATCGTCAAAACTACCTCGCTCCACTAGAGCAAGCTTTTTTTTACTCCGTTAGGACGTAGTTCAAAGTTACGAAAAAGAAAACCGTTTTGGTTTCACCAAGCATATAAAGAGTGGTGCTGTCGGAACGATGCTCCGTCGAAAACATCGTTCTAATGGAACGTTCGTTCAGCGGATGATGCATGTATTCATAATTGGTGAAATGGCTGTTTGATATTCACTTTGATAAAACTTTCGTACTGGCTAAAACCACGAAATGACCATCGCGGGTGCGTTGCAACAAAGAAAGCTGGCAGCGCCTCTGACTACAGTGCCACCGCTACAGGCTCGCGAGTGGGAGCCACCTTGGAGCTTTTCACACCTCCCAATTCCAACCACCCTACCGGTATGCCAGCATTGCCGAGTCGCCTCGTAGAAAATAGAGGGTGAACCAACACATGGGGTGGGGTGGGGGTGGGGTTTTGAGAGCAGCTGTGTGTGTGGTGTGTTTTGTGAATGAGATTGTTTTCGTTTGTTTCTGAACTACTGGAACCCGAAGTAAACAGATGAAGGGAAAATCTGCCTTGTTCACAAACCATGACGGTTTAGTGGTCGGTGAGCTCTCAGCGCATGTGCCTAAATCTTTGGCAGTCTTGTAATGTAGAGAAAACACTATTGACGTCAAAATTATACGGGCCGAACTGCCCAGTAGGATGCGAATAAACGCCGCAACTGTTATGAAATATATGCTCGGTATCCCGTTCCGAACAATTTACGTGTTACACCCCTGTCACACGGCCAAAACTGAACTTTGTTAAACTCCGTCAACGTAAATTTCGCCCAGGGAGTTTGACGGAGATTGCATTGTGGGAGTGTGTGTTACACAGCAATGACAAGGTTGTTATAGTTGCCGTGAAGGGGCTCAGCCAGTGCTGTTGGATTTTCGCAGAAGTGTCCGGATTTCATTTCTCGATGCTTTTTTGTGAATTTCCGTTATTTAACTTTTACAAAAATACAATATTGAGGAGGTCTGAAGCGAACAAAAATTAAATTTTCAAATGAAAATGCATTTGCTAAATGTAGCGATGCAGGCAGCGGCGCTGGCCACCTTGCGCCCAACGCTACATTTGTTTACATTGCAACATTCTCGACGAATAGTTGTTTTTTTAGCCCGTGTATGAAAGTGTGTTTTCTGTTACCGCGAGCGCACTCCAAGTTGCTTTTGAATGAGGTCGGGTCCCATTAGCCATTCCTGCAGCTGTCGAATCAGTTGACGATAATGGAGCGCTGCCAGTGGTTCCTCTCACGGGCAAACTTAACACGGCGACGACCGCAATCGCAAACGTGGATGAAATATTTTTAAACGGCAGCGCCCAGCCCTACTGGCGAGGTATGGTGGGGAGGGCATCGGGGTGGAGAATAGCTGCACTCCGGTGAGCCTATATAAATGTAAACAAACACGTTATGAATGAGTACTGCAACAAAAAAGTTTAATATTGCCGAAATGAGTTACTGTGCTCAGTGTGGCAATCCGGCGCTCGAAATTTGTTTCATACCTTGAGATACCGAGGACGAGAGTACCTCGTTCAGCTGCAAAGGGAGATCGTTGAACGCCCTTTGCGAAATGCTCCGTTTACCTTCGTTTGCGTAATGGTGGCCGTGTCACACGAACCTCATCTTCTATGTCGTAAGGACGTGGGAGTGAAACGGTGTTCGTGAGTGCACACGTGACAGGGGTATTAGTCCTCCGACGATCATTTTCTCAGCGGCTGCCCACCGCGCCGTAGTGCCTTATACAGCGCTGTCAGTTTGGTTGCGCGCATACTGACATACGCGCTGGTTAATAATAGGAGCTTATGTGATCAGCTAAACCTACAAGCTCTACAGAACACGCTACGCCACAATAAGTGAAAACTTACGGGATGGTTTCATTAGAATCTGCAAAGAGTAAACAGCTGAGGCGAGAAAATTTATCTTCGGAGGCGCAGCGTGGAAATTCGCAGAAGACTCTAACGTGAAGTTGGCGGTTTTAAAATTGCGTATACGCCTACTTGCGTTCAGTCATACCACGCAGCGTTGTTTGCAGCTTCTTGTGCGTAATGTGTGGTGGCTGTAGTGCACAACTCACCTAAAGGCTTTCTGCGGCAGCATTACGTCCTGTTGCAATCTTCATACGGAACAACGTGAACAGCCGCCGCAATGGAAGTCTTAGGATATGTTTTGTTATTTTGCGCAACCACAATCGTGCATGAAACACGAAGTTTCTTAAAACAGTTCTCTTGATTTATTTCGCTCCTAGTACGATGAGCTGTCCATTTTGTTTGGGATGAAACTGCCATCTCTTCCGACAAAGGCAGTGCATACTGTCCAGGGCGATTTGTAGTACACCTGCAACGAAGTGAACGTACAGAGCTCGTGAGTCGTATGTGGCCCACTCAGCGCATCCTAAGATTTTGCTGCAGGAAGCGGAAACCGGCCCCTCCGGATGTTAAGCTCCAAACGCCGTGCGAGGCTTCGTAATCGCATTTGAAGCATTCGTATCCGGTATACGAGGCACTGCAATGTCCTCAGAAGCACTCTCTCGGCACGCTGCGTGGGCCGCATATTATCTGTGAAAGGACGAGTAGTCGGTTAAACACAGCGACGTACAAACATCACCACCGCCGGAACAATAAACATTACAAAATACCAGCAATGCGCTGACGATGTCTATGTAACGGCATGATTCTTCGGCGTCTGCCGAACAGCATCGGCAGACGCAGCGGCAAGAACACGGCAAGCGCTCGTAGCGAACCCCTGCTGCTGTTCTTGGCAGTAAACGACGCTCTCCGTAGTTGCATTCATTGTACGTTACGAATACCATTCGCGCAAAAACAAAAGACACCTTATGCTATACCGCAGTATGGCTGAAGATATAAATATGCATGTGCTTACTTATTACCGTTGTGAACGGTGCGACTGTAAGTAGAAAAAACAGCAGGTATAAAACAATAAAATGAGAACTCTCAGTGATACTTTTACTTTGCAAATACTAAAAGCGAATCTCTTACGTTTTTGAGAATTAGGCGATTAGACGGGGTGGCATAAGCCCTGGGCGAAATAAGTGGCCGTCCGTGGGATTCATCCACGACTATCTTGGTGACAGCAGATTGACTGCATCAAGTTGTTTAACTGTGATATTCAGTGCTTTTCCGAAGCTTTGATTGTTCTTTCGATTTGTTTTGTTCTTGTTTGATATTTGGAGTGCACTTTTATGACATCACAAGTCAATTTTAAAGGGATGCCAAATGAAGCAACGACGCAGCGAACTGTAATCGCGCAGCTCCAATGCCCCATAATTTAATACTTTGATTATATTATCAGTGGTGAAAATCGAGGTGGAAATTTCGTTTATAAATTTGGCGCTGAATTTTCTGTGCTCGACATCAAGTTTTCACGAAATTCGCTGGCTGAAATATCATATAAATTCATTTGATAGGTTTATCCCACCCACAAGTGACAATGTCCTTGATTGTTCAGTAGACAACTTCAAAATTTACGACGTCTCAACGTTTGGTGCGGGAATCCTAAAGTGGCGTCCTGTTGTTGTAAGAGCGGCGTTTTCGGGAACGTGAAACTGTACTTCGCTAATATGTGAAAAAGCGTTCAGCTCTTTATTGTCACTTTAAGCACAGCATGCAAAGACTGAATGCCCCTGTTCTTTATCCCCTAGCTCTATTCTTTAATGGTCATGTGCCAAGACGCCTAAATTTTGTATGAGTGACAATCGGGTCAATATTGGCAAGCGACTGCTTAAGTTTAGAAACGTTTCTTATATTGGGTGGCACGACGGCAACAATGATTGGTGCTACTTTACATTTCGTTAGCTTCTTCAAGATTTCTGTCGAGGAGTCCACAGCTGTGAACATCGAACCCATTACATGAATAACCAGCGTTATTTTCGAATTACTGGTGCAAGTGTTATACTGAAAATGCATAATTACGTTCACCCCGTCAAAGGTGAGTCAAAGTACTCACTAAATCGGCCTAGAAAACCACAAATGGGGCTTTAGTTTCTAGTGTGTAATTTAAAAAAGGCTTACCGTATGTACAATGTAACGAACGTATAGTTAGCATAGTCGACACGCCTTCAGAATGATACGCGCCACGCTCATCTTTTAATGTACACCTTTCTATTTAGTAAGAATCCCTATAATCACATTAAACTTAGCTTGACTCGAGTAACAGACGTTTTTGGTAACTACAATCCGAAGACGCAGAGACACAGCGCGGCGTTCGCATAATGGTATTCCAAGCCGGAGGATGAGTATAACTCTGCGTATCCTGAATAGAACACACGAATGAGTAACAAGGCTGTATTAGCGAACCCAATTATGTGAACTGATAAATCAGTTTCTATCTTACTTTATACTGATTTCGCACACGACCAGGTTTCAACTCAATACATAAAAAATCTAGGGTTACATTAAACATATATAGACGAAAAATTTCGCAAATAGAATGTCGAGCAGCGCGAAACGCCCCGGTAGCTTTGCTTTCTCTCACGAGTGTTCAGCTTTTTCTCGCCGAAGAAGTCTCACCCTGCATGCATTTGTGAAAGTTGGTGAAGAGTTCAGAAGGGCGCCGCCAGGAGCTTGTAGAAAGCGCTGCCCGCCATCGCATGGCATTTCTGTCGCATGAACTCACCCCGTGCGTGCAACTTGTACCCCCTCTCTTTCAATCAGGACACCATGGAAAAAATAAAAGCTACAAAAACTTTTCCAGCGCAATGCCGTGAATGCGGCTTCTTAGCATTATCGTGTAGGAGCGTCGTGAATATTTTGACAGCAATACTCACAGTCCTCGGAGAGCAGCGTGAAGAGTATGAAGAAGAGTGTGAGGCTGATGAGCAAGAGCAGGGTGCTCATCGCGATCACGATGAAGCGTTCCCGGGTTCTGTCGATTACGCTGTCAAGAAGAAATTGCAATGATGCTTTCGTTTATACTGGCAGTGTCACTTTCATCTGTCGCTTTGTCCATAACTTTTTACCTTAAGTACATACGTGGCCGCAAAAGGCACGTTCCTATTGAAATAAGTTTTGCATGCAGCTCTTATGCATGACCAAGCGGAATTTCCAACAGCTACTGATCTGTCATTAGGTTTAAAAGCAAAGAAAGGTAATGGGAAAATATACCGCTTACGTATTCACGATTCATTTATGATGAACTCGCCACAGTAGCTTAGCAGATAAGATGGCGCGATGGTAAGCCCCGAGATTGGAGTGTTAGTACCAGCCACTTCGGCTTCATTACAAAAGCCACTGTGCGTTCAAAGGTTAATAAGTGGTTTGCCTACTTGCCTTCACTACCCTTCCTACAGGCGATACCTCTTCCTAGTCACTTCTTTCTTAGAAACACGTGTACAATGTCAGGGCTAAGTGTTAAGCCTACCAATATATTGCGGTTGTCAGCTACACGTTGTTATCGTACTTGCGCAGTCGGAAGCACACGGAAGTAATTGAGATCAGTTTATCGCACACGATAGTAAGGTGAGAAAAGGAAGAACGGATAGCCGACTGCATGATAAAGCAGTGCAGGAGACAACCCACATCTCATATTTCACGTATATGACGACCGAACTAAGGTATGTACTGTAATGACTTCAGGGGGAACCGCAGTCCATGCGTCACGAATCACGCCACAAAGAGGTAGATACGCCAGGAGTGGTTTTTTGCATTCAAAGAGGCTGGTAATAGGCTCTTTATATTAGGCCGATTGCACCAATGTGGGATTTAGATTCAAGCGAATAATAACCTAGGGCTGCCGAAATAGGAAGCTCTCGGCATTGGTGTGTCCCCTTTTTAGCTGTCCGAGAATAGTGAATTTTGTGACCGAGTCAAATAAGTACGAATCAAATCCTATTTGCACAGTTATCGAATAGCAAGGTAGCAATTGTAGAAGCAGTGGTAGCTCTGGAATCGCTCAACATTTTACTTGCAGAAAATATTCACAAAGCTATATTACGATTTCATTTAACCGTCAAAAAAAAAACTACGATTGTGTAAAAAGCAGTATGTTGGTGTGTATCAGCGACTAGAGCAGTAGGAATATGTTATAACTGTGAATTTAAAAGCACCAGTGACTGCAGCATTCACGGTTGCACTTCGCCGCCACTGTTTCAAGAAACTAAATGCGAGGAGAAGATTTAAGCAATGTAGTATCCAATATGCAGCTGAACATTTGGCGAAAACGATACATCAATTATCACCTAATGGCCCTCAGCGCCAGCCCCACCAAAATACTGTTCACCACTGCCTATGCAAGAACGTTACGTTAACATAACGTTGCACGAGTTATCAGCCATGTAAACTTGTACGCAAGTTGTACTCCTACTTTGGAATGCAGCGTAATCCCCAACGTCTTATGACAAAAACCCAGGAGATGTTAGTAGGCTTTCAACACAACACGTTCGCTCTGGTGACACTCCACTTCCAAGCAAGAACGCTTTCATACTGGCCTAAATATATGACATAGAACTGGACTTTCATGAATCTGGGTAATTTGGTGTCTGAAACAAGTGAAAATGAGTCTTCGTTTTTCAAATAAAAGGTTACTTGTAGTTTTGCCCTCATGGTACACTATATGATTAGAGCACAGTTTTATTTGTTATTCGATATCTCAGAATGTTTTCAAACTCAATTTGACTGCATCGCGGTAATGGAACGTGACGCCCCAGAAATTATTTAAACCGAAGTACTAGCTAGCTGCACTAGCATAGCACTGTTGTAGATAGTACTAGCATAGTACTCGCATAGTACTCGCATAGTGTTGCGGTAGCTAGTACTCGCATAGTACTCGTCTAGTACAGCGGTAGCTATAGTACTAGCACAGAACTACCTAGCTAAGTCGCTAGCAACGAGCTATCACACATAGGCTTTTAGCTAATAGCCTTTTACGTTCAATAAGTACTTTTATTTAGTACTTTTTCTGAACCAGCCAACACACGTGATTATTTTCTCAACATAGCAAGCTGCTATTCCTTAGAAATTTTCAGATTCCTACTCCTTATTAATCTTTTTCATGAATTAGGAGAGGGTCAATTATCGTGCATAGAGTAAAAGAGTGTTTACACAATAAAACCTCGTTAATTCGCAGTACCTGGCACTGTGAAAATTCCTCGAATAAAGAGGGTTTTTGAAATACCGGAACACATAAAAAGTGGGATGCAAGGATCTCTGAATTTTTAAAGTAGTCAGCGGCATTCGTCTTTTGTGCCGCCTAGTTGGCAGCTTCAAGGGCTGTTTTCCCGCAATACCTGGTCCCTATGGTGCCGCAAACGGGAGGAGACGACGGGCCGCGCAGCGGTCAGCGTAAGTATAACTACGTAAAGTGAACGAAAAAACTGGTCTCGTGGTTAACTAAAATGAGCATCTGCGTAGACAAAGACGTGCTTCACTGCAATAAAGGAGCCCAACGCGAGCACCATGTGACCTGCTCCTCGCAGCGTCAGCTACCATTTACACATTCTTTCTGATAAAATAAATTTACTAAAAGCCAGTATGAGGTAATTTAGTACGATGTGTTATAGCTTGAAAACATGGTCATTTCTTTGTGAAGCTTTGGAACTGAGTTCCCAACTCGGTGTCGCAGGCAAGAACCATGCAGCAGAGTACATGCGTTAATTATCCTAGCAACCGTCAATCGGACGTTCGCATACATCTCACATTCTGTCAAACTTACATTTATTAATATCCTTGTATTGTCAAAATAATGGGCAAATCATGATCGATGCGCCGACGTTGCGAAAAGCGTGGGACATGTTGCCCACGTGTCGTTTCTGTACTGCAGTAACGCACGTCTTTTTTGCAGGCGCAGGTTCGGGTCCATCACAAATATACCATTTCTTTTTTATTTATTTGCGCTTGCAGAAACGAGAATTTGGGTGGTTCACTTATGACTCATTAGTATCAGTACACTGCCCTTTCTGTGGCTATTAAGGGAACAGGGCAAACTGAAATAGTGAAAAAAATCTATTTTTCTTTTCGTGTTGTTTGAAATCTGTGGCTTTTTATCAAACAGAGTAAGCCGTTTGCTTGTTTCACTGCGAATTCTTTTCTGTAAAAACGACATATCCTAAAACTTCTGTGGCGGCCTGCCACGCCACAATTCTGTACATAGAAAAATATTGCTTGTAGTTGAAGCATCATAGCTATATGGAGAGGTTACTGTATGCAAGCTGTCGTGCATTTAGCACATTCATAAGAAAGTGAGCCCAGCACTACGAAAACGAAAGAAAGCAGGAGCATCAAGCTTTTTGTGAGGAAATGTATATCCAGCCTGGGACATCTTAGTGGTGTGGTCAGTGCAAGCATCAATGCTATTACCGTTTGGCCAGTACATGAAACAGAGCCAGCTTGGGGGAAATGCGAAAGGCTGTCTGGGCCACATACTTTCACATGGCATCAAAGGATACCAATCCATCCCACGGCTTTTGCCGGAAGGACGCCGAAACTTTGTGTGAATTCAACAAAACCCAGTCGAATGATAAACGTCAATAAAGACCACCTTCCAGCACCCATTATTGAGGCTGTTAAGCCAAAATATCTGACACTAGTTCATCCAAAATTACTAGTTCAATACCCCCCCCCCCCCCCCCCCCATGGGAAAACTAAGAACCCTAAGAAGTGGAAGTTTTGTGTGGGAGTGCGTGCCCCAAAAATCGTTTTCCTCGGCCAGCAAACACTATAAATTTCTCCTCTCGATGCTCCGCTTAGGTTTAATGATGGCAATATAGTCCGCATGAATGTGCTGAACTCCTTTGTAATTTTACGAGTGCACCGCACAATGCAAGGCGAAGCACACTTGGCCTGCCTCGACAGTACTTGGCTGACACGGCAGCACAGCAGAAAGCAAAGGCGGCTTGGCAGGCAAGAGTTTTTAACACAAAAACAAAAAATGATATTGGTGATGAATGCCTTGCTGTTGCTTCGGGTCTGTAATGTGCTGTCACCTCACCTAAGTTCGAAATAACGCACATTTTGATGCACATTTTGAACGTTAGACACGATAATTTCAATCATTGCCATCAATCCATAGTATCAATCAATCATGGCCACAAACTTTCCCTGAAATCCTCGCAACGTTATAGCTTGGGAAAGCTGGTGATACTTAGCACACTCAACCGTCCAATCTGTATCAATTATCTCTAAATGATTTGTTATCTCAAAATACCAGCTAATGCAGTAAAATATTGCACCACTAATGACATCCCTTGTCTTTTTTCTAAGACGCTCTTTTTGTAAGATGGTTCTCTCAATTCAAATGTCTTTCGTGTAACTGAGAAGGCGATAATCTAACACTTTTTTATTTCATTACCACAACTGAGGTAAAATGATCAGATATTTATAGGGATCCGCAAGCACGGATGGTTACTTTTACTGAGAGAAGAAACGCTTAATTGAGATAACGTTGGTTACTAAAGCTACTAAGAATGCTGTATTACGTTATAAGCAAATCGGCAATAGTAACCAGACATGGATATTTTAAGCTGTGTTATTATTGGTGAGACTCTTTGGCCAAGGTTATGATGAGTTATTGAGAAATAAAACACTTTTTGGCACTCTTTTTCCCCCCTCCTGTAGCTTCCCCCCCTTTTGTAGCAGAGGGTACCACTGCTACGCCGCAGAACCTGGTATTTATCGCACGTGTGATCGTAGAATGCGCAGGTGATTGGTCGGATAGCAAGCGAGACTTTCGCTTTGCGTACATTTTACCGTGTGCTTCCTGCACGTATCGTCGCACGCTTAACGGAAAGTGTGCTGCCACAACTCCAGCTACCTAAAAATAATGAAATTGAAAGTAATCTGCATGCCAATACTAGTTAACATCTATACTCACGTCGTCTCTCGCGCAATGGCAGCGATGTTCCTCCTGAATAAAAAAAACAAAAAATATTTATAATTCATAATACGATGATCGTACAAGTAAAGCAATGTCACATACATTCTCGTAGGCCGTATTTAAATTCGATTTCTGCTACATGCTATCACCATAGATTAGGACCAGAAAATTTTATCGCTCTTCTTAAATAGCATGACATCTTGAATGATTACTTCTGTAAAGCGCGGTGTCGTTTTTCGTTTACTGCTTCTTGAACCGATCTGTCAAGAAACCTTAAGTATAATTTTATAGTGCATTCTGAGCCTTAGACGTGAATAATAAAAAAAATATTATACATTTTTTTGTGGCCAGACATGCAGCAACGGTCACCCAGCTCGACGTGAACGCCAATAAATATTCTTTTCTACTGGGTGCCCCACTACTTCTATGATTCCTGCCTTTGATGTACGGGGACAGAATCTTTAGTGTGACAACCACACCGCAATTATGAACATGAAGGGCCTTACCAATTTAGTGAGAACTAACACACAAAGGCACCAAGGAACCATTTTTAAAACTCTGATTCATTCCGGTAGTATGCGTGAGATTATTATAGTCAGCTGTCTGCTCGTAATACCATCACGTGCAAAGTGACACCAACAGGCAGAGAAGGTGTCTCCCATTAGCCGTAATGGTTACCGGCGGCGCTGACTGACGCTCCTCCGTTTACCGTTCATGCATACCTTATGAAGAGGACGGGAGGATAACCACCGTCTTGGCTATGTGGCGGATCATCGAACGCGCTATTGGAAGGTCGCATGTTCGGATCCAGCTGATGGCAAGTTACATTTTCGTCCACTTTTCCTTCAAATTTGCATTACAATTACTTCTAATAACATTCCCTTTACTTTCCTAGTCATCATAGTGCCACATTGAATATGCAGCACCAAGAGAACAACGAAGAAAACGCACAGAGAGAGAAGGAGACGAGGTTCTCTTGCGATCAGTTTTGCCAGTGTTCTGGTACAATTAAAGTGAGTTTCCTGTATTCGACTGCTGCTGTTTCTGCATTGTGACACTGGTGGAGGCGCTGGGTAAATGTTCGGGACGCCTGACAACAGCTCGCATCTAGTCCAGAAAGACTTCCGCGCATCGACACCCCCGTTCACCGCAGCAGCCGGCGCCTGTTAGGCCTCAGCCTGAAGTTTGGTCCATTGCCGGAAAGTGTGACTGTGCCAGAAAGCATGACGTCGCCTGGAAGCACTGACCCCAACAGGTCCGGCCCAAGCACATCACAGGTGACTGTTTTACACCCTCGACTTCGGGTTACTTCCACGGAAACGCATATGAGGATGCTGTAATGGTAAGGGACGTTCGTCACTATGTTTGTTTATAGCGGACGAGAAAGGATTAACATGAACAATTTATTTGATGGCATGGGTGGAACGGCTGACGGCGCACGGATACGCTACCGTGTGGAGCGCCGTTGAGTCGGACGTCGTGGCCAACCCAGCAGTCAGGGTCGCAACTCCTGAGGTCTAGGATCAGGCCACGGCTCACGAGGACCACACCCGGTAGGCCTAGCCCACGAACCTGCTCCCGGCCACTGCACCCAGGCAGGAGCCGTTCGGCAGGCCTCGTCCTTGGACCTTGTACAGGCCGACGGACTCGACCCCGAACAGACACACCGGAGCTCGACCTGGCCGACACGCACGGGTCCCACGTCCGGCCCAGGAACGCTGCCAGAAACGCGTCCTCTCGAGCGACGCACCGCTTCCTCTGCCTTCGTGGCCTCAACCCTCGAGCTCTTTATCACCGCCCGGGCGTAGCAGTTCCACGTGCAGGTTCGGGCCAGCATAGCACCGTCTGTGCCGTACTGAAATACTGCTCGCCCCAGCTGTGGTGCGGCAGCTCAGTCACCGGCGTTCCTTGCCTTGGCCAGGGCACCGCCAGGTACCCTCGGGTGCACACTGCAGCTCATGAGCTCGCGGCCCACGTCCGAGTCTGGCGCCTCGCTCGCTACGGCTCGGCACCACTCGGCGATCCTCGATTCAGCCAGCAACTCTTTTGGCACCTGGATCCTCGGGCACCCTGGACCTCGCCCGGCTCCGTGGTCCTCCGTACACACACCCGCGTCTCGCCTGGCAGAACGTCTCGCTCGTCCCTTGCCGATGTGCGCATCGGAGACGCGATGCTCCATGCGGGGAATGGCCAGCCCGTCCAGCGAACAGCTTGCGTCGATACACGATGCTCGGCGCAACCGTGACCATTAGCCAGGCCACCTACGTCGCTGTGCCGAACGGCTGACCGTGCAGACGCCTCGCCGAGATCCGCGACGCCCTCGGCAAGGAATAGATGCAGTACTCGTGCCGGCAATGCCGCCCCAGCTGGTGGTTGGACGGCAACAGCGTGGACGGCCACGTTCCCCGGCCGGAACCTGGATCGCCTGCGTCCGCCGCTTCGGCCCACTGTCTCCCGTCTGCCGCTGCTTCGGCTCGTCCCCAGCCACAAAGCCTACTGCCACGTAATGAACACACGTGGCCTAATCGTGGCACGCCACTTCTATGGGCCACCACTAGTCATCAGCTGATTGGTGCACAGTTGCCTCGTAATCGCACGTGCCTTATTCTTCTCCTCTTCTTCTTTTCTTGTTGTCGCCTTCGTGCCACCTGCCCTCCGCTCATCTTCTTCAGTTTTGGTTTGACGTTCCTCGGCGTCTTTAAGTTCTTTCCTTACAGATGCACATGACTGGCTCGAAGAATTCGAGCACACAGCGAATGTTAACGGATGGAACACCACACAGAAATTGGGCTACGTTTATTTTCCGCTTGAAGACGGAGCCCGAACATGGTTCACGAATCGCGTGTGGTCGTCTTGGGACGAGTTCCGGGAGAAGTTCCTCGACACGTTCGCGAGCACTGAAAGACAAGAAATCGCACAGCGTCTCCTCGAGTCACGTATTCAGAAACCAAATGAATCCGTTACGATGTTTGTTGAGGAGATGGCGCGGCTATTTCGTCGAGCAGATCCTAATATGCCCAAAGTGAAAAATGTTAGCCACCTCATGCGGGGCGTTAAGAAGCAGCTCTTCGCTGGTCTCGTACGAAACCCACCTACAAGTGTGGATGAATTCTCCAAGGAGACGACATCTATTGAACGCGCACTGCATCTACGTTATCGCCCGTATGACCGCCCAACCCACAGTGCACCGATCAGCGTGGCAGCCACGACCACAGCAACAACACCTGACGAAGATTTTTTGTGCCAATTAATACGAGAAATCGTACAAGAAGAGGTCAAGAAGCTCGTAGCCAAACCGAATGACTGCGCGATTGCCTCAGTAACGGAAGTTGTACGCCAAGAGATCAGGCAAGCGCTCTCGCTTCCTGAGCCGAACACGAGCACTCCCAGGGCAAGCTATGCAGACGTAGTCCGCCGACAGCCAGCGAACGTGCCGACACCACATCAGTACTACCAGCAACATCCGCCGACAACGCCTTGATACTACAGAGAAACTTCGATGCCGAGGCGGCCACCACTTCGCAAAACTGACATCTGGCGTACCCTTGATCTTAGGCCCCTGTGCTTTCACTGTGGGGAAGCAGGCCACATCGTCCGGTATTGCCCGTATCGCGCCGCAGGGTACCAAGGGTTTCCTTTCACTGTTCCTCGGCGCCATTTCAACGGAACACCTGACGTTGACGTCAACACGAGTGTCATGACCCCACGGGACGTTCCTCCTGGGTTTCGGTCACGCTCACCCTCCCCTGGGCGTTATTCTCCATCCTCCAGACGGAGCACCACTGACATGCCAAGAGGGACATCTCCTAGTCCGCACCGGGGAAACTGCCCCGCCGCGGTGGTCTAGCGGCTAAGGTACTCGGCTGCTGACCCGCAGGTCGCGGGTTCGATTCCCGGCTGCGGTGGCTGCATTTCCGATGGAGGCGAAAATGTTGTAGGCCCATGTGCTCAGATTTGGGCGCACGTTAAAGAACCCCAGGTGGTCGAAATTTCCGAAGCCCTCCACTACGGCGTCTCTCATAATCGTATAGTGGTTTTGGGACGTTAAACCCCACAAATCAAATCAAATCATCAAATGGCGCCGGGGAAACTAAAAGCAGTGACTTCAGGGGGAAAAGTTGCGAATCGTCAAAGTGCTGAAAATCCCCCAATACTGCCGAGCGAAGAGAGACACATTTTCAATGAATCGACGAAAGATGGGGTTGTTACTGCCGAAGTTGCAATTGCGATTGACGGACATGACGTCATGGCATTGGTCGACACTGGCACGGACTTCTCAATAATGAGTGAGAGTCTGGCAGACACGCTCAGGAAGGTTAGAATGGAATGGACAGGACCGCAGATTAGAGGAGCTGGAGGGCACCTACTCACACCTACCGGAAAGTGCACCGCAAGAATGAAGATAGGGGATGCATCCTTCGTCGTAACTTTTGTTATTCTTTCTGAGTGTTGCAAAAAGGCATCTTGGGAATGGATTTGTTGCGTGAATATGGTGCCATCATCAATATTCCGGACGGTGTACTGACCTTTTCAGCGGGTCAAAGCGCAGCGCTACACCGAAAATCCCTGCGAGTTATTGACGATGTGACCGTACCTCCGTTATGGTGCCGCCTTGTTGCAGTTACGTGCAGCGAGCAGAATACTGGAGAAGGAATCGCTGAACAAGTATTGACGCTTCTACTCTCTCGCGTTGTTGCAATTGCCAGAAGTATAGTCAATGTTGTGCGAGTGGTGCAGCAGAGGTTCTGTTGACGAATTTTACAACGAGCGACGACACATTACACAAGGCACTACAGTTGCCTACTTCGATGAGATCACCAAAATCCGTGTAGTACAACAGGACGAGCCGCAAGCCACGTAAGCCCCACCACCTATTGACGTAAGCACGGATTTGTCACGAGCGCAGAGACAGCGTCTAGTAGATCTTCTTCACCAGTTCAAAGACTGTTTTTCATCGACCTGAAGGGTCAGCCAAACGCCACTGACGAAGCATCGGATAATAACGGAGGAGACGGCAAGGCCAATACGACAAAACCCATACCACGTAGCACCGAAAGAGCGTGAAGCAATCCAGGAACAAGTGAAGAAAATGCTCGATGATGACGTCATCTAGCCGTCAAGAAGACCTTGGGCATCGCCGGTAGTGCTGGTTAAAAAGAAAGACGGAAGCTTGCGATTTTGTGTCAACTACCGCAAGCTGAACCGTGTGACAAAGAAAGACGTATACCCATTACCGCGCATCGATAATTCACTCGACAGGCTGGGGAAGGTTATGCACGCTACTTTTCGTCAATGAACCTCAAAAGTGGGTATTGGAAAATTGAGGTCGACGAGCGAGATAGAGAAAAAAACGGCTTTTGTAACGCCTGACGGACTTTATGAGTTTAAAGTCTTGCCATTTGGATTGTGCTAAGCCCCCAAAACATTTCAGAGACTGATGGATACCGTTCTGTCAGGCCTTAAGTGGCAGACATGTCTGGTCTATCTGGACGACGTCATTGTTTTTCTAAAACATTTGAGGAACACCTGAGCAGGCTGCTATTAGTATTGAGGGCAATAAGGTCTGCCGGCCTGACACTGAAACACGAGAGGTGTCAATTCGGGTTCAAGGAGCTCCAATTTTTAGGCCATGGGGTGAGCTATGAAGGTGTTCGACCTGATCCCGATAAGATTGTGGCCGTCGGAAATTTTGCGGTGCCAAAAGACAAGAAAGCAGTCAGGCGTTTCCTTGGCCTATGCGCACACTACCGAAGGTTTATTGCCAATTTCTCCCACATAGCCTCGCCGTTAACACGACTCACAAGAAAAGACGTTTTGTTCACATGGGGCGACGATCAACAGGTGGCATTTGACGATCTCCGACAACGCCTGCAGACTCCGCCTGTGCTTGCTCACTTTGATGAGGATGCTCCTACCATGGTCCACACAGATGCCAGCAACGTGGGTTTAGGCGCTGTACTCGTCCAGTGGCAAGACTCAGCCGAGCGTGTGACCACATTTGCTAGTAGGACGCTTTCCCGCGCCGATTCCAACTACTCCACAACGGAAAAAGAGTGTCTTGCTGTCGTATGGGTGGGTATGAAGTTTCGTCCGTACTTCTGTATGGTCGTTCCTTCCACGTAGTCAGCGACCATCATTCCGTCTGCTGCTGACCAACTTAAAAGACCCGTCTGGTCGGTTCGCACGGTGGAGCTTACGCCTTCAAGAGTTTGATATGACGGTCGTGTATATATGACGGTCGTGTATAAGTCGGACGGCAGCACGTCGACGCCGATTGCTTATCAAGGTCACCGATAAAGCGCGACGATGACACAGAAGATGACAGGATGGCGTTTGTAGGAGTCGTCGACACCACTACGATTTCGTGCAAGTAGAAAGAAGACAGTGAGTTGCTTCCCCTCATTGAATTTTTGAATGGCCGGACAACAACCGTCCCTAGAAGATTTGCAAGGAGCCTGCCGTCATTCTGCTTACGTAGTGGTGTTCTCTATAAGAAGAACTTTTCTCCCAGAGGAAGCACCCACCTACTTGTCGTTCCGACGTCAATCCGTGAGGAGATACTTTGTGCTTGCCACGATGAGCCAACGTCTGGTCATCTCGGATACACTCGCACATTGGTCAGAATCCAACAGAAATACTACTGGCCAAGACTTCCAGCTATTGTGAAGCATTACGTGTGCACGTGCCTCGATTGCCAACGATGAAAATCGCCACCGTTGAAACCAGCTGGACTATTACAACCAATTCACTTGCCCACGGTACCTTTTGCCCAAATTGGAATGGATCTTCTTGGACCATATCCGACTTCCCATGCTGGCAACAAGTGGGTAATAGTCGCCACTGAATATCATACGCGCCACGCGGAAACAAAGGCTTTGTCAAGCGGCACCGCCGTTGAAACCGTACTATTCTTCGTAGAAAATATCGTCCTGAGGCACGGTTCTCCGACAATCATAATAATGGATCGAGGTGCCGCTTTCACGGCCGCGCTTCTGAAGACAGTGCTTGAGCTCAGTGGAACAGCCCATCGGAAAACCACTTCCTATAATGCACAAACCAACGGCTTAACAGAACGCCTCAACAAGACTATTGCCGACAAGTTGAGTATGTACGTCGACGTGGATCACAAGAACCGGTACGACATTCTACCGTACATCACGTTCGCTTATAATACAGCGCAGCAAGAAACTACACGAAGAACGCCACTCCGTCTCCTTCATGGCCGTGAAGTGACGACGACGCTTGACGCCATGTTACTGCACGACTGCAATGACATCTATTTGGACGCTGTATCTTTTACCCAACGAGCAGAAGAAGCGAGGCAGCTTGCGCGCGTCCGAATCACCCAGCAGCAAAATTACGACGCCCAACGTTATAATCTGCGACACCGACATGTCGTCTATCGGGCCGGCGACAAAGTCTGGGTATGGAGTCCTATCCGCCGCTGGGGACTGTCTGAAAAATTGCTGAAGAAGTATTTTGGCCCATACACAGTTTTACAACGCCTGAGCGACGTTAGTTACGTGGTCGTTCCTTACAGCCCCTCGACAACTCGCCAGCAAAAACCAGAAATCGTGCACGTTGTGCGAATGAAGGCCTACTTTCCGGACTGATTTACAACATACATCTACTACACCGTCTTTTGTAGAAGAGCATCGGGACGCTGCTCTCTGGAGGGGTGCAAATGCCACATTGAATATGCAGCATCAAGAGAACAACGAAGAACACGCGCAGAGAGAGAAGAAGACGAGGTTCTCTTCCGATAAGTTTTGCCAGTGTTCTGGTACAATTAAAGTGAGCTTCCTGTATTCGACTGCTGCTGTTTCTGCATTGTGACAATAGGTTGTTCTCCAAGTTATTTATGTAACAAAGAATACGAACCACTAAAATTAACACTTTTTTCCTTCAGCATGATTAGTGGGGCTCAGTATAAAAAATAAAACGGCTGCCATGTTTCGTGTGGTCAGTGTTCCTACGTTTACCCTTGAAATGTTCGCCTGCTTTGACGCACGAGTAACGATGTAACTTGTGGGCTTGGTATGAACTTTGATAAAATTGTGCCTGATGAGGCGGCGAAAAAATATTCTCGTAGCGCAATTGGCTAAGAAAAAACAAGCATCTGCACAGAGCTGTACGTAGAGAAAGCGGAACAAGAACAAAACAAACGGTATCTAAATATGAAACAACTCAATTCTCAATACAGCCGTAGTTTTACAGGTCACGAAACTAAGGCAGTTTCGTGAACATGATTCATGTAATTAACCTCGGGCCTTTTATCACACAGTTTGCCACAGCAAACAAAGGCGGTTGATCGCGGCCAGCTCGTCCCTGTGATGAAGTGGAAAACTCTCCAAGATCACTCACGTGTATGCGCTGGGGCTCACAGTATCGGTGGCGGTTTCGCCAGAGGAGAACACCGGGAACCTGACCACAGATCCGGCGGTCATGGTCACCATGTGGATGCCTACCTCTCCCTCTCAGGTCAATACTGCGCGTGTAAAATAAAAACGGCAAAAATGAGTAACACATGACCGCTGTGGATAAATGGACAGTGCTATAGAACATGCAAAGTGGTCACCGATCACGCAGGTTACGCGATGCTCAGACAAGCATGGCCGAGATTATTTCCTGGAGAAGGGTGTTTACCAAAAACATCATTACTCTTTAAATTACGAAACCCAGTTTAATTCCTTTTCAAGCTGACTCTGCCAATGCCAAGTTTTGTTGTTTGCGCATCACTGCGGTAAATTTCATTCCATAACGAAATTACTACTGCCAAAGCCGCCGTGATATTCGCCGACGTGAAAAAATGTTTGGCTTGTGGAAAGATTGGTGTTGCAAATGTTGCAGAAGATTAAAATAAATGTTTAGAGCCATTTCGAAAAGGCATATTTTTAAAATTTTGGTTTGGTCAATAATTCAGTTGAATTGTAAGAACGTTTCGGTAATTACATTCGCGAGCATTCCCAACGCCTCCACCATA
Source organism: Rhipicephalus microplus (assembly GCF_013339725.1). Taxonomy (NCBI): domain Eukaryota; kingdom Metazoa; phylum Arthropoda; class Arachnida; order Ixodida; family Ixodidae; genus Rhipicephalus; species Rhipicephalus microplus. Next base: position 6,730 of record NW_023612077.1, on the reverse strand, counting down.
ATTGACACCGAGAACCTGTTTGGGGAAACTGTCGATCGTTGAAATCGCTAATTAGAAAGATGCCCTAATTGGCATAGACTCTATGTAAACGTTCCTCTCTCACAATGCGTGGTGGGCCCTTCGCTGGTTCGCGAAAGAGAGAAATATGGTGTAGTAGGCAATTCGCAATGGTAGTTGGCAGTAGGCTTGTTGCATTGTTGAAACAGCTAATGTTACAGCACAGACGGTTCTTTCCTAGTAGGACCGTCTAGGCGATTATTTTGAAGCAGCGCGACGCTACCGAGAGAGAATGCTGTAGCAACGGGGCACGATTACGCTGTCGCTTTCTGCTATTGAAGTAGCAAGTTGAGCGTCCTCCAGCGTTCGTATGATGACAGAAGGAAGGACAGGTGCTGACTTGCCCAAGCCTTGCCCTAGCCTTAACCCAGGCAGTGTTCTTAAGACTTTTCCAAGCTTCAATCTGTCCAAGTTTTAAGTTTAGACAGAAAACATTTAGCATGTTCCAATGGACCACCAGGTTCTTCGCGAGCGCTCATATTTCTTCATTTAGATCGATTTCAGAATGAATAGCGGTACTCTTTGGTGTCGGAGCTGATCTGGGTTGAGTAGTCCTTAGCGTTATCTCTATGTCCAGTCAAGGCTCATGCAACAACATCCTCGTTAATTTGTTTATTATGAACGCAGAAGCTCATGAACAAGTACAACAGGCAACAACAGATTGTTTGGCAGGTACAAAATTCTTTTCAAAAGCCTGCTTTGGCGATTTAGCTACCGTCCAAAAAAAAAAGAGCGATGACGTAGTGCCATTTACCACACGTCAACAACATCAAGTACCATACCTAACTTTCGCGATGACGCTAAACGCAGTGTCATCGCAACATCATTGCGCAGAAAAAAAGTACTAAAGGAGAGGTGCTACTCGATAAATGCAAGTGTTTGCCAAAGAATTGTTTTTTTTGCTTTTTTCACAACAAAAAAATTGTCACCTAAGGCCAGTTGGCAATTTAGCATAGATTTAGCTTTTAGAATACCATTCGTTTTTATATTTAGAATACAATTTGTTTTTACAAGCCTCGTTTTACATTCACGACTAAAAAATCAAGGCTGTACGTAATGTAAAATCGAATAAAATTATTTTAAAAAGCACAAGGTGGCTCTTCAAAAAATGGCCTTGTGTTTCTATGCTTAGTTGCAAAGGACGCCCGAAAACGATAGTCTTCTGTCTGGAGGCGCTGCTTGAAAAAACAAAAGCTCCTCTTTTTTTTAGTATGCAGAGCCACTGGTAGGTGAAACACTGCCTCGTCTTGGTTGAGCCCCTGAATTTTTTCGTTTTTTTGTAGGAAGCGTAGGAAACACCCTGTTTGTTGTTAAAGGCGTCACATTGTCAGCGCAACGTATTAAACAATTCGGTCTTTCGAATTACGCACCTATGCATTTTCTAAATGAAAAGTCACACTTTCTATCATATAGGTATTCACGTGCCAATTGAAGACGGGAGGTAGTGTCACAGAACGAGCGCTAAAAAGAGAGCGCGCCGCCAAATCCTTGCGACAACGGGCGGTAGAAACGCCGCGAGGAAAAAAGAAAAAAAAAAGAAAGCAAACATCCAAGGCTCCCGGGCGCGCGCTCTCCCCGCAGAAGCACGGCTTCGCAGACGAACCTCCTCACCCCACAGCGGCGGCCGGGCAAGCGCTAGAAATTTCCAGAACGAAGGAGGCGTGGCTACGCCGAGCTGAGTCACCCGACGCGGAGGGCTGACAAACCGTCTCGCCTCTCTCCAGCCTTCGCTGCGTATCGCGCCGACGAAAGGACGAGAAAATTCTGGAAAGTGGCGCGGAAGGTATTTAATCGAGCGGCCGAGACGAGAAAGCAGGTGGTGACGGAAGTTAACGCCAGAGCGCGTAGGAATTCCGCCGTGAAGTCGGCGAAGGTTCTGCCCGTAGTGACAGAACAGGAGGAGACGGAAGTGAGCGCCAGAGTGCGTAGAGAGTCCGCCGTGTAGTCGGCGAAGTTTTTGGTCCGTAGGGACGGCTCGAGCTACAGGCAAGAGCGTGGGTTTACCGCTATCGAGCGAAGACGCGGGCAACAGCTGCGTGTGTGAAGCCGACGGGTTCCGGCGAAGAAGTTGAAGTTTGGAGAGTGGCCATTTGAGGACGCGAGGTTTCCTGGAAGAGAAACTCCAGAGAGCTGCGGAACGACAACAACGCTGGACTTTGAGTGAGTGATTCTCGGAAGAGTATCATTCAGACTTTTGTTCCAAGGACTTTGGACTGAATAGGTTTTCTATCTCTTTAGTCCTTAAGTGTCTTGGTTGTTCAATGCATGTGACTGCATCGTGGTGCGTATTGTTGTCTGTGTCCGTTGTTTCAAGTGTGGTTGATTGTACTGTGTAGTACATTGTCTGTTTGGTGACGTATTGTATGTAACTATTGTGGAGAGTGCATACGTGTGTATTGTTTTTGATCTGCCGTTAATGAGAATATAATTTTGTTTGTTTATCATCTCTCGGCTCTGTCTTGTTCTTTGGGCCACAGCCGGCGTCCGCTGGCGCACCAATAAGGACCACTTCTAAATTGTCCACGCTTTCGTGGTGCGGTTCGGGGGGCCGATACTTCGGCTCTTGGAATTAGCCCGGCGATCGCCTCCCTAATAAACGGGACAGGTGTGACAATTAATCTGGCGTCCGCGACAGGACAGGACCTTTTGGTGCACAGTGTGTCCAAAGTAGTGAGAAAGAGCCTCGAGTTGTTGATAGTGCTATCGGAACGATTTTGTGTGTTGTTTAGTGTTCTCGTTAACGAGTGCAGGAGAGTGTTCCGATAGACTATTTAGGCAGATACTTTTTGCACGCGGCAAGGTTTTAGTTGCGAGTTGCGGGACACAATGGATCTCGAAAAGTTAGTTGCTCTTGGTGAAAAGATGGGTCTTTCTGGCGCCGAACTACGGAAGTGGGTCACCCAGAAGGAAAAAGAAGAAAAAGAGAGAGCCAAAGAAGAAAAAGCAGCCGAGCTGGAAAGAGAGAGGTTGGCGGCAGAGAGGGCCAAGGAGGAAAAGGCAGCTGAGTTGGAGAGAGAAAGGCTGGCCGCTGAAAGGGCGAGAGAAGAAAGAGAAGCAAAGGAGCGACAGCTGAAAGAAGAAAGAGAGGCAAAAGAGCGACAGCTGAAGGAAGAACGAGAGCAGCAATTGAAGTTGGAGCTGGAGAGAGAGAGGTTGGCAGCTGAAAGGGCGAAAGAAGAAAGAGAGGAAAGGGAACGGCAGCAACAGCACGAGATAGAACTCGAGCGGCTCCGTTTGCAACAGCGAAGTGAAACTCCGGTCCAAGCTAGAGTGGAAAGCAGCGAACGAGAGGATCACGGCTTCCGCTTGAACCCAAGCAAGCTGCTCGTAGCGTTTGATGAAAGGAAGGACGACCTAGACGCGTACCTCCACCGATTTGAGACGATTGCGAAGAGCCAGAGTTGGCCGGAACATCAATGGGCAACTGCTTTGAGTACCTGCTTGAGTGGTGAAGCGCTCAGTGTGTACGGTAGGCTGACGCCGACCGATGCAGCCAACTATGCAAAGGTGAAAGCTGCTTTGTTGAAGCGATTTAGATTCACTGTGGAAGGGTTCCGGGACAGATTTCGGACAGGAAAGCCAGCTGATGGTGAGACGGCTACGCAGTATGCCGCCCGACTTTGCCATTATTTCGACAGATGGATTGAACTTTCAGGGACAGCACAGGAGTACGATGAGCTTAGAGAGCTGATAATTAAAGAACAATTTCTTACTAGTTGCCACCCAAGCCTGTCGCTGTATTTGAAAGAGAGGAAGGCGGAGTCATTTGAAGGAATGCTTGAATTGGCTGATCAATTCTTAGAAGCGCAAGGAGGAACTAATTTGGCCAAGGTCAAGAAGGATTGTCCCGAGGATTCGAAGAAATTGGCTACTGAAGAAAAGAAGCGTGCACCAGAGAGCATGCAGCGATGTTTTCTGTGTAACCGAGTGGGTCATCGCGCGAAAAACTGTCGAACGATCTTTACGAGCCCTACGGTTGTAAAATGTTTTAAGTGTGGTCAGACTGGGCACAAAGCAGACGCTTGTCGGAACGGAGTGAGTCAAACTCACCAGGTATCTTGTGTGCAAGCGGCACCGAAATCTGATAATAATGCCGTCACCGATGGATTCGTAGAGTTGAAGAATGGGGAGAAAATTCCTATTGTGGGGGCTGTAATGTCAAAACAGCCAACCGGTGTTACGAAGGGAATGCCAACGCTTCCTGGAAAGATTGCAGGCAAGAAGATTACGGTTCTAAGAGACACCGGTAGCTCCACGGTTATCGTGAGAAGAAATTTGGTACGGGAAAGAGAGTTGACAGGCAGAACGAAACCGGTTTGCCTAATTGACCGTACGGTCCGGATGCTTCCCGAAGCAGAAATTGAGGTTGAAACCCCGTACTTCAGCGGGAAGGTTACTGCGTTATGCATGACGACCCCCCTGTATGACCTTGTCATCGGAAACATCGACGGGGCGCGAGGGCCAAGTGATCCAGAATGTTTGGGAGAAGACCCGAAAATAGAGCCCTCGCCAACACAGCGGCCGCGAGATACAGTGGAGGAACATCCCGTGACGGGTCTCACTAGAGCCCAAGGGGAAGCTGCGGCGCAAGAGACAGCGAAGGAGAAGACGATCGTGTCGAATCAGTTCACGGGCCGAGCAACCGGACTTACGTCGGCACGCCCTCAACCGACCGACAGTGTAAAGGAGACGGAGTTGGCCAGTCGGGAAAAATGTAGAAGTATGATCAAGCGGGTAAATAAACAGACAGGACCCGTCGAATGGAATGACGCGTTAACGGTGTCGGAAGAGACAACGATGGCTGAGACGACGCCTCAGATATCGTCGTTGGAAAGGGCTCGCCGAAAGGGAACGTGGAAAAACAAGAAGTCGAGCGAGCACCGCAAGAAAGGGCGCAAGCGCTGTTCGAAGTACTCAAGATAGGTGCTGAGGTGGAATCAGATTGTGTTTGACAGGGTTGAGTGCCATATGTTGTGTTATTGTTCTTGTTATCCTGTGTCTCAAGTGTATGTCGAGCGAGTCAGTGTTCTGTGCGATGATGTGATGTAAAGTGTGGTATAATTGTTGTATCGACAGAACTTTGTACGTTTGTATTGTTTGGAATGTGGGATGAAGTGTTGTAGGCATGTACCTGTGGCTATATTTCATGTGTTGTGGAATTGAACTACAATGTAAGATTGTATTGCGTGATCTATTGTGAATGTGAAGTGTTATGAGCGACTGATGGTGTTACAGTCTGTGAGAGTGTGTGGTGACTTTCCGCGCTCGTTTGTGTGGTTTTGAATATTATGAGATAATATTCTTAAAGTGGGGGGCAGATTAATTGTCACACCTGTCCCGTTTATTAGGGAGGCGATCGCCGGGCTAATTCCAAGAGCCGAAGTATCGGCCCCCCGAACCGCACCACGAAAGCGTGGACAATTTAGAAGTGGTCCTTATTGGTGCGCCAGCGGACGCCGGCTGTGGCCCAAAGAACAAGACAGAGCCGAGAGATGATAAACAAACAAAATTATATTCTCATTAACGGCAGATCAAAAACAATACACACGTATGCACTCTCCACAATAGTTACATACAATACGTCACCAAACAGACAATGTACTACACAGTACAATCAACCACACTTGAAACAACGGACACAGACAACAATACGCACCACGATGCAGTCACATGCATTGAACAACCAAGACACTTAAGGACTAAAGAGATAGAAAACCTATTCAGTCCAAAGTCCTTGGAACAAAAGTCTGAATGATACTCTTCCGAGAATCACTCACTCAAAGTCCAGCGTTGTTGTCGTTCCGCAGCTCTCTGGAGTTTCTCTTCCAGGAAACCTCGCGTCCTCAAATGGCCACTCTCCAAACTTCAACTTCTTCGCCGGAACCCGTCGGCTTCACACACGCAGCTGTTGCCCGCGTCTTCGCTCGATAGCGGTAAACCCACGCTCTTGCCTGTAGCTCGAGCCGTCCCTACGGACCAAAAACTTCGCCGACTACACGGCGGACTCTCTACGCACTCTGGCGCTCACTTCCGTCTCCTCCTGTTCTGTCACTACGGGCAGAACCTTCGCCGACTTCACGGCGGAATTCCTACGCGCTCTGGCGTTAACTTCCGTCACCACCTGCTTTCTCGTCTCGGCCGCTCGATTAAATACCTTCCGCGCCACTTTCCAGAATTTTCTCGTCCTTTCGTCGGCGCGATACGCAGCGAAGGCTGGAGAGAGGCGAGACGGTTTGTCAGCCCTCCGCGTCGGGTGACTCAGCTCGGCGTAGCCACGCCTCCTTCGTTCTGGAAATTTCTAGCGCTTGCCCGGCCGCCGCTGTGGGGTGAGGAGGTTCGTCTGCGAAGCCGTGCTTCTGCGGGGAGAGCGCGCGCCCGGGAGCCTTGGATGTTTGCTTTCTTTTTTTTTTCTTTTTTCCTCGCGGCGTTTCTACCGCCCGTTGTCGCAAGGATTTGGCGGCGCGCTCTCTTTTTAGCGCTCGTTCTGTGACACACGTCGTGCTTCAAATATGCGTGATAATTGCTTTTAGATTGAAAATGTTCGGAAGTATGATCACAGCCACCAGATCAAGATGTGTGGGCTTTGAGCACAGGGTTAAGCTTTCGCCGGCTGGATGAATCGTTGCACAGACACCAATAGACAGACCGAAATTTTTGCGTTCAAATGTCCGAA
>NW_023612076.1:0-69609 GCF_013339725.1 Rhipicephalus microplus | reverse complement strand
CGCCATAATCGTCCACTATCCCGACTACAGCTTCCATCATTTCCGCTCTTATTTGCACACATCACTATTTTTCGCTATATCCCCTGCAGTTCAGCATCCACCTACCTAAGATTTTCCAATAGGGTAGTCTGTATTTCCGTCACGATTATCACGGTTTTAAAGCATAACAAACAGATGCAAGAGAAAGGTTTTGCCACTTGGTGTTGTACGTACGAGTCCTTGCTCTGCAGCGCGCGATACAAACGACTCGATCACAGAGCGTATGTTTTCTGCCTTTTTATCTTTTGTTTATATCATTGTGCATCTTCGCTTCCACGACAAGATTGTTTTGAAAATAATGCTGAAAAATAGAAGGAAGGTCACGTCGCTCACTGCAGCAGCCGCTTTAGGGAAGAAGTGTGCTTTTCACACACGAAAGTAAAATGTTGAGATTTGTTTGTGCTCGTCTTGTGTATGCTTGTGCGTACGTTGTGTGCGTCATTCTGTGTTTTACCAGCACCCTTTGTGAGTCGAGCTGTAACAGGGCTTAGCTTACGCACGTCCTGTGTATTCTGATTTCGTGCGCACTCTCAATTTCTACGCAGAAGCTTCCGAGCTGCTTTCGGATTTTTGCGTGGCATTACAATTGTAGCTCTCGCATGCCTTCAGTAACCCTTGTGTTCACTGCACTTTCGTGTTATACCGATTCCTACAAGAGAGAACCAGCATGTTTTATTTCATATTATTTTCCATTCATGTGTTTTCCGTTATTCGGTACATTTTCAGGGCGAATTTGAATACTCTACATACAGCTCTTCTTGGTTGCCTAGTTTAGACATTGAAACCCAGAAATGCGCAGTAATAATGAGCCAAGCTGAATGAAGTTGACGGCACAAATTTTTCGATCTTAACTGCTACACGACAAAACCTTTTTCTTTAGAGTAATACCTCAATATTATTAATAGATCATAGAGATTTCATTGAATGGCAACGATCCTTTACGATCTCTAAGTGTGCTGGGAAGTTGTGTGCTGCATAGTCTTAGATTTATGCTGTAACACTTCCCGTTTTTTGCATGGGATATGGTCAGGGCAATTTCAACTTTTCCTATTCATCGTATTGTGTCAGCATATTAGCTGTCGAGCAGACCAATTAAAAAGACCCGTGAATAGATGCGTTAAGATCATGGTAGCTGACTGAAATATCACTTCAGCATCGTCAAATAGAAGGAAATCGAAAACCAAGGCGATGTAGTTAGCAGATATTGATATAGTCTAGTAATATCCATTTATATATATCATGTATTGCGTTGATTAGCGCGTATAGATTTTGCCTAAGATATTTGATTCACAAGGCATTGAAAAATTATTCAAGGAATAATGGCGGTGTAGCAAGATTCCTGAAAAAAGTCGTATTTGTGGAGTCGGTCGCTTCTCTAGTAGTGTTATTAGGCATGCTTTGCTTAGCGTCCAATGAGGGCAGGAGAGCAGCAACTTAGCGTTCTAAGACAAAAAAGACACAGATAAAGAATACTAGCAATACGGGGGGCTAAGGGCGTATCTGAGGTCAAAATGCGAACGAGATAAATGGTAGCCCGAAATCGTACAGTAACAGCAAGAGAAACGGTAAAAAATGCTGCCAGGCTCTATGAAAGGGCTTGCGAAGACTCTACGCAGCATTACCTTGTTGGTTAACACATGCTATCCCTCCACGATGAATGGTTGCCTTAGATGACAGGAATTATTTCTCAGCTACGTGGGAGTCTCTGATACAACTCTGGGGATTAGAGAAACAAATGGTGGGTTCCTCGCGCTTTCATTCGAAGAAACCAGCGTGCTCGTCGTAAGTCTATCAGAACAGTATACTAGATAAGATAGCAGGGGAATGAATAAGTAATGGTGTTGTCTTTTCGAACGAAACATCACCAAGGCAAAAACGAATAAAATGAAGCCTGCCGACTCAGAACCAAACAAAGCAGTGCGAAATTTTAAGTAATAAATAGATAGAGATTTATTTCCAGAAATACAAAGATTCTGGCGGATACCATCGACTAAAAGCTGTTGTCAAACAGCTTGACGGGGTCGATGGTCCGTTACAAAGGCATATGTGGCAAATGTACACAACAATATCTGAAATTATTGAAAAACAATGAAACCAAAATTCAATGCAGAAGAAGACAGGAAAATCATACACAATTTGCTCTGACAAGTGAAACATAGAAAACAATAATAGTAATACGTTAAGTCATCACATGTTAACAAAGAGAGTCCTGAGTTCCTTGGCTGAGAAGCACTTGACGTCTTTGTATTTATTTAAAATATGCGGCAAGTTGTGCTCTAATGATTGTAGCCTATAATTATTGCGAAATCTAGGAACATACCACATGTCACTGTTTCTAGTATTGGCGGAAGTGATTCTAGGTGTCAACGATGCAGTAGACGCAAGAAAATTATGAAGATATTTTTTAGAGAAATAAAAGGAATAAAGTAGGCGAAAAGTGTAAAGATGTTCTATTTTAATGATTCTATGATTTAGGAAAGCTGGCCGTGTTGTCTCTAAGAAGCCCATATTGTCAATGTGCCGAATCATCCTTTTTTGCAGTAAAAATAATTTCATAATGTTTGTTTTCCCAGTAGTCCCCCAGACTAAGCTACAATAACTTAAATGAGAAAAGAATAGAGCATAATAAATGTTAAGTTTTGCTTTCGGTGGAAGAAGATACCTACATCTAGATAAAGCACCTGTTATAGCTGATAGTTTTTTACAGATATTTTCTACGTGTTTATCCCAAGTAAGATGCGAAGAAAAAGTAACGCCTAGTAATTTATGTTCATCAACAATTTGAAGTTCTTTACCAGCAAATAATAACGTTTGTTGGCAAGTCAGAGATTTGTTTTTAGCGCGAAATAACATTACTTTAGTTTTGTAGGATTTATTTTAAGGCAGTTAGCAATCGACCATTGAGATAACTTAACCAGTAGATCGTTGCATTGTCTTATTAATTTCTGTGAATCCGGACCAGAAACAAGAAGTGTAGTGTCATCCGCGTATATGATAAATTGAACAGAGGTGGTAATATTAGTAATGTCATTAACATAGACATTAAAGAGCAGCGGACCTAATACACTACCCTGTGGTACACCGTTTATTATGGGAAGAAAACATGATTTTTCGTCTCTTATGCAAACAGATTGTTTGCGATCAGTTAAATAAGACTCGAATAATGTTAATGGAATACCTCTTAGGCCATTCTGTGATAATTTCCACAGTAGAATTTTGTGATTTATGCAATCGAAGGCTTTACTAAAATCAATGAAGAGCGCCAAGGTGAAAAGATTTCTCTCAATATTTTTCAGTACAAATTCCTTGAGTGTGAGCAAAGCGGTTTCCGTTGACCTGCCTTTACGGAAGCCGAACTGGGCATCAGATAGAACACTGTGTCTGTCAAAAAAACTTGAAACACGCGAAAAAATAATCTTTTCTAAGCCTTTGGAAAATACTGGAATTATTGAAATTGGTCGATAATTTGACGTATCATTTCTGTCACCTCCTTTAAAAATAACAGTTACCCTACTCATTTTCATTTTTTCTGGGAAAATTCCATACTGTAAAGCCAAATTAAAGATGTGTGTTAAAGCTGGAGCAATGTATTCTAATACATACTTCACAGGCTTTATCTGTATGTCATCTATATCGAGAGCTTTACTATTCTTAAGATTCTTAATGTGGTAAATACTTCATATTCATTAGTGGGATTTAAAAATAAGCTATTAGGAGTGGAAAGAAACGATGATGTATTTGGTGGAGCTTGTTGTGGCTGTTGTACCGCGCTTATGCTTGCAAAGTACTCATTAAAGTGATTAGCAAGTGCTAAACCAGAGATTTCGGTTTTATTGTGGATTAACTTCTCCGGCGCGGCAGAATGTTTCTCGCGACCAAGAACCTTATTTATTATGTTCCACAAGATATCAGGATGTTTACCCGTGGCGTCTGTAAACATACGCTCATGATAAGCAATCCTGGCACGCCTGAGTTGCGCATTCAGTTTGTTTCGATACTTTTTAAACATTATCAGCACCTCAGGCGAACGTGTAGCAAGAAAACTATGGTACAATTTATCTTTGTGTTTTATCATTTTAAAAAGTTCTTGCGTAATCCAGGGTTTTCTTATCTTTCTAGTCTGTCTCAATTTCTTGAAAGGAAAATGTAGATTGTAAATTTGCAGGAACGCAGAAAGAAACTTCGAATACGCGACATTTACATCACTTATTTCATATAAGAAAGACCAGTCATATTTGGAAATATCATGCTTAAAAAGATCCATGTTTTTCTCGCTTAAATCTTGTATTGCGAACACATTTGATTTAGAAAAAGTTTTTTTAGCATTCGCACAATACGTCATAAATACAGGGCAATGATCACTGACGTCTGATGTCACTGTTCCAGTATGCTCTACTACAGTGTCAATATTCGTAATCAGAATGTCAAGACATGTAGACGAAGACAGTGTTACACGAGTTGGGGTGTTAATTAGGTTGACAAAGCCACCAGAACTAAGTCTATGTGTAAAATCTACTGAGACAGCACTGTTTACAAGAAAATTTATGTTAGTGTCTCCCCCGCATACAAGTCTAAATTCGTTAGCAGCAACATATTCCAGTAAATTATCAAAGAAACTCATAAATTTGAAAACATTTCCATTAGGCGGGCGATACACCACCGAAATTATGTCAGACAAATGTTGAAGTGTTAACATTTCATAGTCGCAAGTTGTTTTACAAAAATCTGCTAAGAGTTCATATTTTTGTCCTGATGCAATATAAATTGCAACGCCACCTCCACGTTTATCAATTCGATTTAAAACGTAATCAGCATAGCCATCTAGGTACAGCCGAGAATTGCTGTCCTGATACCATGTTTCTGTTAGCATGATGATATCGAACTTAAAATAGAACAGATTTAACAAGTTGCTAATATTTTCTTGTTTATTGGCTGCTGATCGAGCATTCAAGTGCAGCACGGAAGTACTGGAATTTTTCTGAAAGTGTAATTGATGCGGTAAGATGAAATCGTGATATTCCATGGTGGTTCTTAGGAAGTGGTTTGTGTGGTACCAGAAATAATTGAAGTAATCTTAGCAAGATCACGTTCTTCCGAGATCTGCACAACATCACCACCATCATTTTCCCTTGCATAGATTTTTCCGTTGCTGCTCCATACAGATTTCCATTTGTGCTCATATTTCCTTTTCACTGCCATACCAAGCAGCCTCTTAGTGATGGGCAAAGATGCTCGTTCACGTAAACGGGACAAGTGGATTCTAACCCCAAGTCTCTGTTTGTGATCCTTGTTTTCTTTGCTTTTTTCAGAGCAGCGTCGCGTTTAGCTCTGGATTTAAACTGTACAATGATGTTTGTTTTCTCTGGGTTGCGAGTTGGAACACGGTGACAACACTCGACGTCAGATGAACTGATAGGCTCATGAATTGCCTTGCCTATTTCAGACAGAATAGTAGAAAGGTCCTCATTTTCTTTCTTGACGACACCCCTGGATTTCGAGGTTCGTATTTCGCGAGTATTGCTCCGAATTCGTTAGCCTCCTTTCAAGTTCTGATGCTTTTTTTCCAATGCTGCACATTTTGTGCGTAGTTCATCATTTTCCTTCGCCAGACTAGTATTCTTTGAAATTTCAGAAGCAAGGTTCTGTTTCAGTTCTTCGACCGATTCAAGCGAGAAGTCAATGCTCTGGCTCATCTGGCGTTGCTCAGTGCGCACATCCCGTATCTCATTCCTGAGATCACGCTCCAGTGATTCTTTGAAAAACTTGAATTCCTGCCTAATTCTTTAAGCAATTCAGTCCTCATTTCTTCTTTGAGCTTCGCTAGTTCCTTAGCCATATCAATAAGCCTAATATTCAGTAACAGCGCGCAAAACAGGCAAAAATCACAAAATCAAAAAATTGAAAACTTGGCAGTGGTGACGACACCATATAATGTAACTGTACAAAACTGCACTAACCTGTAGTGAAACAAGCAGCGAAATTCAGTAGAGTGTCTAGCAGCGTAGTCACCACTGCCAAGTGAAAGAACGGGTGGCCGGTAGTCTGCTTTTATAGCAAGGTGGTATCACAAGATGCCGAGTGATTGCCGAGTGCTGATGATAGGCCACACGCCTCCTGGTGGCAGCCAGTCCTAGGAAGATCGTTCAGTGCTTTCGCTGACCACGGCGATTGCACGTGTTGAAGATCGCTTCTTCCGTCGGGTATGCAGCTCCGGTTCAAACGGCTATCTGTAGTGAAACAAGCAGCGAAATTCAGTAGAGTGTCTAGCAGCGTAGTCACCACTGCCAAGTGAAAGAACGGGTGGCCGGTAGTCTGCTTTTATAGCAAGGTGGTATCACAAGATGCCGAGTGATTGCCGAGTGCTGATGATAGGCCACACGCCTCCTGGTGGCAGCCAGTCCTAGGAAGATCGTTCAGTGCTTTCGCTGACCACGGCGATTGCACGTGTTGAAGATCGCTTCTTCCGTCGGTATGCAGCTCCGGTTCAAACGGCTATCTGTAGTGAACAAGCAGCGAAATTCAGTAGAGTGTCTAGCAGCGTAGTCACCACTGCCAGTGGTGACTACGCTGCTAGGACAATCACTAATCTCGGCACGCCACAAGCTTTGTGAGAACTCATTTCATTCTACGTCGTTAGCAAGCAGCTGCTAAAGCTACGTAAGTTAGCACCGTAGTCCAGCTCTACGAGATGTGAATCTGTGTCTAAGTGTAAATTACCAGTCATATGCACATTGCGGGTATACCAGGCGCATCAACTACAACATCACCGGTAGGCTAGTTTGTGCTACCACGTAACGTCAATGGGGACTTTACCGCACCGACGACATCGCTAAAGTGAAGTAATGACATATGGACTTTTAAAAAGATATGTTGTTCTCCGGTTTAACCCTCATAAGTTGTGATATCAAATAATCCACTAACTTCATTAGCACACAAGTGTCGCACACCTACGCTCTATAATAATATTATTATTTACAGGTATTGTAGGCTCCAAAACCACATTATGAATATGAGAAACGCTGTAGTCGATAAATTTGGAAATTCCAAACAAGTTGTCAAAATTTCCGTGCACTCACAACGCAGAGTGGATGGGCGTCTATCGTTACGCCTCCATCAAAATGCCACTGCCGCAGCTGGGATCGAATTCATAACCTTTCAGTTTGCAGTCGAGCACCTTAGCCCTCTGTTTCACCAAGGCCAACGCGCTGCTACGCTTGGGGGTGCGGTTTTGATTATCGCGTAGGGTGCCTGCACTTTCACGCTGTCTTTGTTTCAATGTGCCTTCTTTTCTGTCCACTTTTCTTCTCATCTTTCTTTCCCTTCTCTCTCTCCGCACTGGTGGGTAGTAAAATAACGGCTTAATTCTCGGGCACCTGTCTGCTTTTCAACTTTTTTTTCTGTCTTTCTTCGTAGCGCTGAAGAGAAAGAGCGTTAAGAGCACTGCATGCTTAGGTTTAAATTCATCTTTAAGAACCCCTAAACCACCCAAAGGTCTAAATTCTGTTGAGGTACCAAGCAAACTTCATTAAAAACTAGGAAAAACTGCTCAGCCTAACGTATCACTTTCAAACAAGACAACGAATTTTTAAACAGTATTATGCGTACTACTTTCACTATCAGCGAAGACGTTGTCATTGTTCAAACGAAAATCGCCAAGCAATAGGACGCGTTCACACTTCTGAAGTGAAGTGAAAACAAAAACTCCAGTGCAGCCGGAAAAGCCCAACCACGCCCGTCAAAGGTGTTCACATTCGTTCTCTTCCATCCCACCATCGCTGCTGTCGATACCTTAACAAATATTTCCATTTTGTGTGCTTTCTAAAAACTAAAGTTCGCACCGGATCCTAGTTATTCAAGCAAAGTCTTAAAAAACAGCTTGCACCTTTACAAAGGTTTTTTCATGAGATACACTAGCAGAAACGACACGAGAGAACGTACTGGCAGCGGTGGTGGTGGATTCGATCGGCTGCAAACAGAACCCCGACACGTTGGGGCATGTAAACTTGCTTCAGCTGCACCGTCTACTTCCAGTGCTCTTGTAAATCGTATTCCAAACACTGACTCTCGGTGAACGCGTCTATATCTGACCATCAAGCATCGTTATGCTGAACGGGTTTGAGCCGACGCGAGCCACCGCCAATGCCTTCACCACCATGTTGAATCTGCAGCCGGCTGGTTAGATCACGTGGTTTGATCTATCGCAGCCAAGGCCGTGAAGCAGAAATCGAATGCGCTTTCGCGTGCCGGGAAAATTGGTCTCGGACCAAGTCTCGCGCGTCAGCCGCTTGGTGTGGTTTTGCGGCCGCTTGGGAGGAAAACGAGCCAGTTTCCTGGGAATTTCGCCGCTTTCGCTTTCTTCTAGACCAAGTGCGAAGATGCCCTTAGTCTGTTGCACTGATGAATGACAAGCGTGCAGTAGTACTGGGGGAGGAGCGTGGTTCCAAGGTTGTAAGCAACTATGGTAGTTGAAATCAGTAAAGAAAAAAAACGCTTCTCATTAGGAGACACCAAGCCTGAAAGAAGGGCTAAGCTGCGCATCCTTTTTTTGTCGCTATTTGCTTTCTTGCTTTAGGACTCTCTTTTGCTTTTGTTTTCTTTTTTATTTTGTTTTCTTTTTTTCCTTTGGTTCTTTTTATTTACAATTTTATTCCTCGTTCCCTCTGCGTTTCTCGCTTTTTTTGTTTCTCGCATTTCACTTCTCGCTCACGTTTTCCTTTTTTTCTTTCTATACTGGGTTCTGCCTGCGCCACTCCGAGCGAAGACAACATAGAACGATTTCCAACATTAAGTGCTATTCAACTATTACTAAGACGCTCGGTGAACAGGAAGACCTCCTTGGCGTGAGTGTGCTTTCGATACGCGACAACAAGAGCACGCAACAGAGTGCGACAGCCTGGGCCTCTGGAGAGCTCCGCGCTTAAGGGGAGTTTGAAGCTTTTTTACATCACCGCTTTATTCGGTAAGCGCTTCTTGGAAAGTTCAAGTAGAAAAAAGCAGTGGAAGCTAAGTGCTAGTGCCACACTATTTCAAATGTGATCTGGAGATGAAAAACCAAACTGGCAGAGCATTAAACAAGCCCGTGCACGATAACGCCACACCTCAGTGATGTGCGCGCGCCCCCATCACTACAACTGAAAAAAAATGAACGAAATTTAGCAACTTGAGACCTTGATAGTGGTGTCTATGTCGCAACATCCACAAGGAAAATCGCCAGTACGTAATGAAAATTACGTACAGCAATTTGTTCACTTCTTACCATTTATTGAATAATTTTACGTTTACCGATTGTTTATTGATTTATTTGCTTGAGGGATTTCACAAGGTGCTCACCTTCCTCATCCATTCAGGTAAATTGCTCACACTTAGCCGTTCAGGAGCATACTCTATTTAATCGAAGAACGAAATTTCTCGGGTCCAAATAGTACTTTCGTCACGCTGTGCTGCTTTATTGAGTTTTTTTTTTTTCATCAGGCCGTAGTGACAAGCAAAATTAGGCAGCGCATTGACTGAAATGACAGACGCTGCCCGGATGTCCACCGGTGACCATTTGCAACATTAACTGACCTCTGCGGATGCATGTTCATTCGGGACGACAACTAAACAGACGTCTTGAGAAATTGAATCAATAGAACATTATTTTTTGTACTGTCGCCGCTACGCTATACTTCGAAAAACATTTCTGAAAATAGGCGTTAGATTGACGGCGGAAACGGCGCTAAGCTTTGGGGCCTCAGTTTTAGGACATTGCCACAGGGATGCTTTCAATGCCGTTTGTGATTATATTCAGGCAACGAAGCGTATACCGTTGTGATCTTCAATCAAAAAATAATTTTATTACTTCCCTGGGCAAAGTTGCAGTAAACGCAGCTAATGGTAATCATAAAAACTCAAATCTCAAAATTGCTCAACTTTACTTTTCTATTTTTTTCTCGTTGCTCTTTTTTATGTTGCTTTCCTTACATTAGTCTTATTACAATACAATTTCATTACACATAGTTAAAATGATCACAGAAAAACTGCACTACACTTTCTAGGCCAATTCCCCTGAGTGTGTATGAGCCATCTCCCAGGAAAACAAACAAACAAACCAAGCTGTATAGCTGATCCTGAACACGCTCTTTTCGCTGCCGTAAGCTGCTGTCATTTTTGTTCGCGTTGCACCGCGACAACTGGTGGAGGTGCTGGGCTGCAACACCACCCGATGCTTCACACATCTAGTGGGAGCTGTTCATCGAGCCCGGACGTGCCTATCGCAACCCCTGTCAATCGATAAGTCGTCGGCTATGAGGTCTTCCTTCCAGAGTTCAACCCCTCCCAGAAGCCCTTACAATACATTTAGAAAGGGCTAAAACCAGCCCCCAGCCTGTACTTCTCGGGACCAGTCCTCCCGCTCAATCCCAGGTAACGTTTTTTCAATCGCTGGAACCTGAATGCTTTGGTGGTGGCGCACATGAAGATGTAGAAGACTGTTAGATCAGTATGACCATGTTGCGAAGATCAACCAGTGGCCTGCTCAGGAAAAGCTCGGCCGGGCCTACTTCTATCTTGACTGACAGCGCTCGTACTTGGTACAAGAACAAGAAGGCAACCTGTCCACATGGACCGCCTTGCACACAGAGTGGTTGAAAGCCTTTGCCAATGTTGACCGACGGGACCGCGCCCACCAACTACTAGAGCTAAGGAGTCCAAAAAGACCAATGAAACAGTTGCATGTTTGCAGAAGAACATGACACGTTTATTTCAGAGGGCTGACACCGCAGATAACCGAAGATAGGAAGTTGCGCTACCTCATGCGTGGCGTGAAAGAGCAGCTGTTTGCCGGACTTCTGCGCAAACCGCCCAGCACTGAAGAGAACTTCGTCAAAGAAGCGTCGGCTGTCGAGCGGGCACATCACCAACGCTGCCGATAATATGACTTGTGCAGCAGCCCCCAAATTCAGGCCGCCGCTGTGACGTTTGACAATCATAGCTCCTTGCGTGACATGATTAGATTGTTCGTGAGGAACTGCATAGGTTGCGGACTCCGGTAGAGGATACACCCACGGCATCTCTCGCGCAAGTCGTCCGCGACGAAAACCCGCCAAGAATTCTCGACAGCTCATACTGCCCCCGAGCAACGGCCCATGACGTACGCCGCCGCCCTTCGAAACTCCTCACCCGTTCCACTTTCATACTACCCACCACCTTCTACCATTCTTCGGTCACCACCACAGGGGAGACATCGTGGCGTTCAACCATCCAGCCGCCATACGACCAGTCGTCTCTGGCCTGCCATGGCATTCGTCATGTGAGGAGTCGTCATGGCATCCACAACTTCACCGAACAGACACCTGGTACACTGTCGACAGGCGTCCACTCTGTTTCAACTGCGGAGGTGTGGGCCACATAGCCCGCTATTGCTGACACCGCTCCGATCCAGTTTCGCCCTCTAAGGCCAGACTTTGACAGTCGGACCATGTCAATGACTACGTATCCCGCCGTGCGATGTCGGTTCTCTAGGACCACTGGAGACTCGACCCCCTTCGACAGCCACCATAAACAATGGTGACGAGATAACTGATTACCAGCCGGGCTTCCGACATTGACCACGCTCTTCTTCTGCCCTAATCACCTTCGTTGCAGCGCTGCACTTCAGTCGACACCAGAGGAGCGATGTCACCCAGCCCACACAGGGGAAACTGAAGGCGGTGACCTCATGTGGTAAGGTTGCAGGCTGTCCAGACCGAAAAAAAAATAGCCCCCAATACTCCAACCTCATGACGCTGTAAAGCCGACAAACGTAATACCGAGACGAAACTGTGACCTCAGGCCTTACCGTCTTGTGGGACGGACAGCAAGTCAGAGCTTTAGTCGCGACACTGGGGCCCACTTCTCTATTATTAGTGATGACCTTGCCGTACGCCTCAAGAAAGTAAACACGGCGTGGATAGGACCTCACCTAAGGACGTCAGGCTGCCAATTACTCTTGCCTGTCGGAATGTGCACAGCAAGGCTCGTCATCGGTGGCTCTACTTTCGTGGCGACGTTCGTCGTTCTCGCATCATGCTGTAAAGACCTGATTATCAGAATGGATTTCTTGAGAGAACATGGCGCCGTCATCAACATCCTTGACAGTGTCATTACGTTCGCACACAACAGCCCTGCTTTAGTCGATTGCTCAGAGCCGAGACATAGCCCTTGACGTCTGACGGATGACAATGTGGTCGTCCAGGTTCGATCGTGCACACTTGTTTTGGTGGCAGGGGATGAGCCGTTTGATGGCGACAGCATTGCCGACCAAATAAGCTCGCTGATTTTAAGCCATGGTATTTCAGTTGCTCGAGGTCTTATCACTGTCACTGTGGGACGCACAAACTTGATGCTCACTAACTTCAGTGCTGAGCACCGACACCCCCGAAGGGTACAGCCGTCACTTACTTTGACAATACTGCAGAAGTCCAAAGCAGTTTATTGGCACTAGACGAAGCCTCTCAAGAAGAATAAGTACCTAATCTTGACGTTGGTACTACGTTGTCCAGAGACGAGCGAACGAGACTTCTTGAGCTTCTAGCTGAATTCCAGGACTGCTTTTTCATCGACATTATGGTTCGGTCAAACGCCGCTACCAAAGCGTCTAATAATTACGCACGACGCAGCAAGGCCTATACACCAAAATCCTTATCGTGTGGCTCCAAAGGGACGGTGAAGTGATACGGCAACAAGTCGCTAAAATGCTTGAAGATGACGTGATTCAGCCATAACAGAGCCCGTGGCATCCTTTCTGGTATCGCAAAGCTAAACTTTTCGAGACATACTCTCATCGTCATCATCGTCAAAAGCAGACAGTCCTGATACGATCGGGTGCCATCCTTGCCAAAAACCGCGATGCAAAGTATGCCCTTACATGCGCACATGCCAACAAGTCACCAGTACTGGTTCAACTTTTCCTTAACAATCAAAGGCAATCTTGACTGCGATTCTAAGAACGTGATATACATGATAGATTGTGCGCTATGTGAAATACAATACATTGGTCAAACAGAAGGGCCTTTTAGACTGTGTTTTAACAACCATAAATCTCATGCTAACACCTTGCCCCACTTCCCCATTTCAGGACACGTGCACCTCCTGGCCACTCTTTTGAAAACCTACAGGTCACATTACTAGAATCGGGTTCCGTACAAATTATGATAGAGAAGCCCGTGAATCATTCCTCATCTATAAGTTCAACACCGTCGCATGTGGTCTGAATGAAAACGTAGGAAAACTTAATTGCCTATTTGCGTAACCTGTATCACCCTGTCCATCTTTTTTCAACCTTGCTCAGCAAGTCGCACTACATTGTCTGTATCCGTTGATTACGTAGCAGTTTTGTAACGTCTTTGTGATTTTTATTAGTATTTTATAGTTTTTTCTTTTTTTCTCTTGCTTTTACCGGTCGGACTACTCTTCATGTTATGCGCTTTATCTTTTATGCGTTTTATCCTTTAATTGTAAACAACGTGCTCGCGCATGGAAGCAATATCTTTTTACTCGTAGATTAGGTGCCCTTCATATTGTGTGACTTGCACATATATATATATGCCCATATATCGCCTTTCATGCCAGTTTTCATATTTGTATCTACTGATATGCACATGTATATAAACAGCACTCGTGCCATAAACTGTATTCTGATGAAGGCTGGACCCACGGCCGAAACGTCAATAAAGTAACTTCGTACGTGCGTCTTCTCTCCTATACGAATAATCTTTCCCGGACCCAGCATCACTCTTGTTTTTGGGATATATATATATATATATATACACACACACACACACACACACACACACATATATATATATATATATATATATATTATATATATATATATAATATATATATATATATATATATATATATATATATATATATATATATATATATAATATATATATATATACGTTGGGGGTCATCCTGAAAGGCAGCGCAGATGTCCGAGCGCAACTGACAAGGAGCCACCAAAGGCCATCCGTCTCATAATTGCGGCGATACAACAAGTCTTTACGAACAGTAAAGTGTCTTGCTTGACGAAGAGGGACCGTGAAGTCGATTCTACTGAACTGTGAGAGAGGAGGTCGAGTACAGAATTGATCCAGGAATCTTTGTGTGGCTCGGCTGGCATGTCGGTGATGCTCAGCGATGACGAGTCGCAGATGGCAGGTTTGCAAGCAGGCAAGATCAGGAGGCAGCGGTGAATGGGATAGGGCATCGGCGTCTGAATGTCTTCGTCCTGAGCGATAAACAACATGGATGTCGTAGTCCTGAAGGCGTAAAGCCCTACGAGCGAGACGGCCAGTAGGGTTTTTCATTGACGCTAGCCAGCATAAAGCATGGTGATCTGTGACAACATCAAACTAACGTCCGTAAAGGTAAGTGCGAAATTTTCCTATAGCCCAAATGATAGCCAAGCACTCCTTTTCTGTGACGGAATAATTGGACTCTGCCTTCGTTAGGGTACGGCTGGCATAGGCGACAACGTACTCTTCGCAGCCATCCTTGCGTTTGAGCGAAAATGGAACCGAAGACGACACCGCTAACATCCGTGTGAACTTCAGTGGGTTCATTGGGATCAAAGTGGCGGAGAAATGGTGGAGACGTGAGTAGCCGGCTACTGTACAGTAGCGCAGACGTGAGGCCCGCGCTACTGGAAAGAGCTGAGTTAAGGGAGCGATTATAGAAGCGAAATCCCGGATAAAACGCCGAAAATACGGGTAGAAGCCTACGAAGCTACAAAGCTCTTTTAGGGCTTGGGGTACGCGGCAACGGCACGCAGTTTGGCAGGGTCCAGCGATATTCCTTCTTTCGAGACGACGTGGCACCAAAATGGACATTTTTTGAAGTTCAGTTGCAACCCGGCTATTGTAAGGCACTGGAGAACTTGTTCCAGACGGGAAAGAGGAGTTTCGAAATTTGCAGAGAAGACAACTATGTCCTCTAAATAGCAAAGACAGATTGTCATTTAAGTCCACTGAGTACATTGTTCATCATCTTTTTCAAATGTCGCTGGTGCATTGCAAAAACCAAGAGCATTACATTAAATTCCTATAAGCCGTCAGGGACCACAAACGCCATTTTCGGACGGTCTGGTTCAGCCACTGGCATTTGGCAATATTTAGCGCGCAGATCCAGTGAAGGGAAAAACTCCGTACCTTGAAGGCAATCCAGGGCGTCATCAATGCGTGGCATGGGATAAACATTCTTGCGTGTGATCTTGTTTAGTCGCCGACAATCCACGCAAAACCTATTGGAGCCATATTTTTTCACACGAGGACCACTGGCGAAGCCCAAGGACTGTGTAATTATTTAATGACACTAAGTTGGAGCATCTCATCGACGTGTTGAGTGATGACGTCACGCTCAGCCTGCGAGACACGGTAGGGTTGCTGACGAAGTGGATTATGATGATCAGTGTCTATATGGTGAGCGACAACTGCCGTGCGTCTGAGGATAGGTTGTCTGTGGTTGAAGGAGGCGCGGAAACGGTCAAGTAGTTGAATGAGCTGATTGCGCTGGTCTTTCGTAAGTCCGGTGTCCACGCTGCGCGACAGAACCTCTTCGTCAGGTAGTGAGGGTGCGGTGGCAGCCGAGACAGCATCCACGGACATCGGCGTCATATCGGAAGGGGCATCGAAAGGAAAGATGGCATCATAAGCGTAAAGATGCCCAATACATTCGCAATGTATTAAGGTAGCGGGACAAGAGAACAGATTTCACACGTACACGGCACTAAAACCATCGGTAAGCGTTGTGACAGCAAACGGGACGACAAGGTTCCGGAGACGAGCGCATTCTGGTGACGGTGTAAAGAGGGCAGTTGAATCAGGGACAGAGTTGCACAAAATAGACACCACGGTGACCGAAAAAGCAGAGATGAGGACGTCAGTGCCGACGGTCACCTTTTTAGGTGAGCAAAGGAGATCTATGAATGTCGTACTGAACGGAAACAAAACGAGCTGTGCACGGGCGCATTTGACAACCGCATGATTAGCGGAAAGAAAGTTCCATCTCAAGATGATTTCATGAGACGCATGCGGAAGGACGACAAATTCAACGATTTACAGCACCCCATGAATCACAACACCCACAGTGCATGTGGCAGAAGGCTGGACGTGCTGCGAACTCGCTGTACGTAAGGGAATATCAACCAGTGAAGTCATCACTTTGTTCACTTTGCGGCATAACACTTCACTGATTACACAAATAGCGGCACCTGTGTCGACAAGAGCAGTTGTGGCGAAACCGTCCACAAACACAGCCATCTCGTTAGGGAGCGAAAGATGAGGCCTTGGAAATTTCGTCGGTGGCGCAGTTCTTGCCTCGGGAACTGCGACAGTTAGTTTTCCTCCTTGGTGTGGCTGGAACGGCGAAACATGGGAGAAAGAGACCAAAGACTGGGTAAAGAAGATCAACGTGGGCTGAAGTCTGGTTGACGTGAGCGGAGTTCAGGTGCATCAGGTGTAACATGTGATTCTGATGGCCGAGGAACGTTGCCGGATTGCTGTGCCTCATTAAAATAAAATCTACGGCGACGACAGTAGCGCACGTTATGCCCTGGAATACCGCAGTTGTAGCAGACAGGCCGGTTATCCGGAGTACGCCAAGAGTTAACAGGTGCTCGAGGTGCCGAGAAGAGCAGATTTACCGGATAAACTGAAACTGGCGACCTGTAGTACTTGGTGGCCGGACTGTATGAAGGGAGCGATGGTTGGGCAAGATGTCGGCGGACAGCTTCTGCATAAGTCAGCGGCGCAGTACCTGATATTTGGGACGTAGGCGAAGGGAGAGCCTCGGGAACTTGCATCTGAATAGCACGGCGAAGTAAGTGGTCCAGTGCTGTGGGGGTATCGTTGATCGTGGCCACAAGAGAGAGCTGTCGAGCAACTTCTTCGTGGATGTACTGTTGAATTTAAGGCATCAATACGGTGTAGTCGGGGCCGTTTCTTTTGCACTCCAAAGCCGAAATATCTGCTGTTTGCGTATTAAAGCGACGTGTAGAAACTCGCTGCTAGTGCAGCTCATCAGAACATTGACAGAGCTGAATTACGGCCGTGACGGTCTGTGGGTCTTTGGCCACAAGCATACGAAAAGCGCCGTCATCAATGCCTTTCATTATATGCTTTATCCTATCAGCCTCTGTCATTCCGCATCCACTCGCCTACAGAGGCCGATCGGTGAGAGGATGTGACCTCTCACCGTTTCGCTGAAATCGTGTCCGCAGGCCAAGTTCAGCGCGAAGCTTGCGCATAGCAGGACGACCGAAAAACGAAGTCACGGTCTCTTTGAAAACCAACTAGGTGGGGATGTCGATTTGGTGGTTGGTGAACCATAGGTTGGCCAAATCTGTCAGGTAGAAGATGACGTGAGTCAGCTTCGCAGGGTCATCCCACTTGTTAATCGCACTGGCACGCTCGTACTCTGCCAGCCAGTCCTCGAAATTGTGATCTTCAGTGCCGCTGTAGACTGGCGGGTCACGCAGACGAAGTACGCCCGGGCACATGGCAGGTGGTGACGTGGGAGAGGCTTGTGGGGGATCGACGCGCTCGGTCATTGCGGGATCAGATGGTAGCTTACAGCTGCGGAGCTCCAGGATGTTACCCAGCACATTTTCACCGAATGAAACGAGCGAGTCCACGTAAAATCACTTGTTCATAATCAAGAAGCGTTAGCCGCAACAAGCTGGTACAGACAATGATGATGATGACGATGATGATGAACCTTCGGCTTTGCTGGCACTCGCCCACAAAAGGGGATCGGCCAAGAATCGGGCGGCAGGATCATCAAGTGTGTTCAATCAGGCATTCAGGTAGTCTCGTAGCCGTAAATATTAACAATAGGCTAAGAGGGTAATCTCTTTGTTCCCCTTGTGTACTCGCACACAGCAGAGAAAACCTCCCTCTGGCTATAACCTAATATAATCCCTCCGAAGGATAAAATTATTTCCACGTTTATTTTTAAACCTAGCTTCTCAATTGGTTCGACCAGGTATCTTTTTCTTTGGTAAGCATAACGTTTACAGGATAAAAAGAAATGATCTATTGATTCCGATTCCTTGCAAAAGAGACACAACGGAGATGCTGTTAGTCCAGCTTAAGTAGGTAGTAATGCAGATGCGGAATTCTGCATCGTAATTTGGTGATTGTAGTTTCTAATTGCCGACATACACACCACTGTTTGTTCCAGCAATATCTTAGATGTACAAAGTCTGTGACTTTATCTAATGATAATTTTTCTGTTTCTTTGTGCAATCAAGTCTTTCTATATCTGAGTGCTGTTACGTAGGCAAATCAGGTGAAATAGGTAAGATTGGTTAAAGATGCTTTGGCTAACTAGTCTGCCATCTCATTTGGATAAATCCCGCAGTGGCCGGGTATGAATAGCAAGTAAAATTTTTTCAGGTTTTTGGTAATAAACTGCTAATCATACTCAATGTTGTCAAATTTTTTGCTCTAAATAGTGCAGTGCATACTGAGAGAGAATCGGTAAGTATGACCGCTTCTGATTCGCTTGCAGGAAGTTTAAGAAGCGCTAGAATTATAGCAAATAATTCAGCTGTGAATATAGGCGTCTAATCTGGTAATCGAACTGACAAAGACCAGTCCAGAGAAGTACAGAAGATGCCTCATCCAGCCTTTTCGTTCAATACGGATGCATCCGTCGCAATAATGTTGTTAATAGACAGACGAGTCAAGTAATCTTTTAACCGAATATTTAAATATCGAAGGGGCAGTTGTTTTGCATTAGAGGGGAAAATATCATCAAATTTAATTTCAAGTTTTGAATTAGGTGTCTTTGTTATGCAAGTCTGACGAATATTTACATTGAGAGGCTCTAGCAATGCTTGGACGAACCTAATCTGAGGGAATGTAGTCAGACAGGAACTCCTACAGACAGGAACTCGGCAAGCCCGAGCCACACGGACGTCAACGTCTTCTTTCACGCTGGCACATAGCTGGTGCCCCTATGCTACGGTACAATATATATATACATATATACATTATATATACAATGAGATCTAACAGACAGCAAGGCCAAGGAATTCCTTGGCATTACTGTCTGTTAGATCTCATTATATTGTGTCAAAACACGGGAAAACGAGCCCTTATGTACACACTTCTTTCTCTTATATATATATATATATATATATATATATAGGTGAAAGAAGTGTGTACATAAGGGCTCGTTTTTCCGTGTTTTGACACAATATAATTCTTGTTGACAACGCTCCCGTTGTGCCATATGTATATATATATATATTCAAGTAAATCCTCTGTGAGCGGTCACAACGTGGTTTGTTTCGGCCTAGAGTCTGGCCTTCATCAGGATTGAAGGTACAGTTTGTTGGTGCTCAGCTTTATAAAATCTCAAATCAAAGGGAAAGAAAAAAAAGACAGAAAAAGAAAAAAAGAAGAAAAGAAATAAAGAAGGAAAGAAAAAACAGAGAAAAAGAATATAAGTTGGACTCCCCCCCGAACACCGCCTTCCACTCTTCCTTCCACTTCCCCTTTCCATCTCTCTCAACTTTCTTTTCTTCGCCTTTTTGATTTTGACAAACGCATTGTTCCCGACTAGATGGCGCCTCCTGGCTCTGGAGGTTCATTGTGGGGCAAAAAGAGCTTTCTAAAGAAGTTTAAGCCTTTAACTACTCAGCGCCCCGTCGACATTTCGTCGTAGAAAAAGGGGTGCCGCGTATTGCGGCCGAGGCTGGTAAGCGTGCGCAATGCGAATTCCTTGCCCGCTTCTAGATTACGCGTGCAGTAGGGGCCTCCCGACTGTGCACAGGGTTGCTGTTGGGCATGTCATACTTGGCATAATTGTTTGGAAAATAAAGTAAAAACAGAAAACAGACGACAGCTGTACTTAGGATGAGTAGTTACACTTGGAATTGTTTTGACTTGTCCAGTGCCCTTCGCAGCTGCAGTGCCCTGAACTCAGTTACTATTTTCATTATTGTCGCTATTGTTTTCCAATACTTTATTGCTGCAAGTGTACCAGGATTCTCATTTATTCCTCTATCGAAGGTGTTAAATCGGTGGATAAGGTATGACTCTTGTTGTTCACGTTCTCGGTTTGATTTAAATCCTGTCTCTCAGAGCGTTACTGATAATTCGTCGAATGCATGGTCGGGAAGATTATGATAATTTGATAGAGGTAGACTTGGGGCTGATTTCGCATGGGCTCTGTGATTATTGAAGCGAATTCTAAATGGTCTTTCTGTTTGTCCGATGTACTGCATACTACACACGTTGCATTCGAGTTGATATACCACATTAGATGAAATCTCATGTTAGGTTTCCTCGTATGTTAATCAAAAACATGGATTGTGTGCTGGTTCTTTGTTTGTTTCTCGAATCGCCTTACCTACAAGACATCGTGAAGTTAAACAAGGTCGGCATGAATTATTTTGGGGTGATGTGTTGATTTGAGATTGGACAAGTGTGTCTTTGAGGTTGCGAGGTCGTCGGTAAACGACGCCCGGAACAGATGGTAATGCGTGTTTCAGACGTTGACTTTGTTCCAGAATGTTGTAATGTCGTTTAAGGATTTTGTTTACATTGGGGAAGTTTGTGCTGTAAGTCAAGCGGAAGTTTGTTCGTTGTGGGTCTGCTTGCGGTGGTCGTTTCATAAGTCAATATATATATATATATATATATATATATATATATATATATATATATATATATATATATATATATATATATATATATATATATATATATATATATATATATAACTCATCCCGTGATGAAGGGAGGACCCCTCCGGAAACTGTTGGGAAATAAATATATTTATCCTTGTTGACAACGCTCCCGTTGTGCCATATATATATATATATATATATATATGTTTATATATATATACATATATATATACATATATACATATATATATATATATATATATATATATGCTGATGAGTGAGGTAGGTTTGCCCCCCTCCACTCGCGAAAAGTTGGTAGGCCACTGTCTAAGAATGCTTCGCATTTAGAAGAGGTGGGAGAGTGGAAGCCGCATTCGCTCTGGTAAAGTTAACTTGTGTGAACAAACGCGTAATGCTGCTTTACGAGCTGCTTATTCAGATATTTATGTGAGAGAAGATTTCTATGACGTGCTTAGAAACGTTTGCAGAATCGACAAACAAGCATTTCCCAGGCGTATATATTGATTGAACTCCAGGGCACGAATAAGAGCTGAAAAATAGGCAGGCATCACTTACACAGGCCCCGGAAGCTCGATGATAGTTTCAATTTTAAACCCATGCATGCTTGTAGCGGTCCCGAGAATTCTAAGGCGCCCGTGAATGGAGTGAGTGAAATGGAGTGAGGTTCATGTGAATGTTTGCATTTGTTGACTTCTGATGTTTTTACAAATGAAAAAACTTATAAACCTGTAAGGAACTCCTTTATCGCTTATATCTATTTCATTATGCCTGATTTCGTGATTTCAAATCAGATGAAGTACGTGAAGTGATTGGCTTGCGTTCTTAGAGCTTACATCCGCTGCTTCTCACCCCTCTCTCGGTGATAATAGAAGTTGGATCGTGCTCAGTCATTTTGCTCGGTTGGCGTGCCAACTACAGGACACATAAAGACAGAAAAGTTGTGGTGGGCACAGAACTGAAGCCGCAGTGAGCTACGCTGCACAAGTCAACCAATCATTCGTAAAAGTTTACTTGATCGGGCAACACAAGTTTTACGTGGCTCTGTGAAGTTCTACCTCAAGGATGTCTTGTTCCGCGAAGCTTTTTCAGCGTTTGTTGAAGCGAATGGGCGAGCACAAAAATTTCCACACTTTATTTGAACACGGTATTAATTTTCTACGAGTAAATGAGTAAGCCCAGTTCACTGATAGCCTGTGTGGACTAGTAGAAGAGCAGTTTCTTTGAATAGTTGGTGAAGACAGGCTTGAATTATAGTTAGCTCGGCTACATAGTTATGCTTTCATTTACTTTTTGTGTAGAGTTGAAAACGATGTCAATTAATTAGAGGCTACTTCGTGCTCGTGGAATAATTGTAGGCACGGTTTAAAAATTTGTAAGTCTTCTAAAAATGTCATTCAAATACACGTGATGGACTGAATTCTTCTAAATTCTATATGCAGTAAATGCCGATGGAGCAAACGTTTCGAAAAGTGAACTTTTCTTAGTCCAGCTGACGCTGTTGTCGTGACGAAGGCAAGTCAACTTGCCCAAACACTGTTTCCAGTGAAGTGATTTCTCGAAAAACTTTTGATTACTTCAAGGCTCTCCGTGCCTCTGAAATTCAGTCTCGTTTGGTACTCAAGTTCTCTAAGAAACCTATGCACGCCATCAAAAGAAATGTGATGAGTCAAATTCTCCCTGTTCTACTTGCGGTCGCTGATAATTTACACGTTGTTTCAGATATTCTGGGTTCAACGTTTGCTCATTATGTCCCGATGTCAGCTGTAAGTAAAAGCTTCTGTTATAGATTGACACTTTCACCCTACCTGTATGTTTTTCTACAAACGTGCAATAAAAAGTTCACTTATTTTTGCTGATTGAGTTTTGTTTGAGAAATGAGTTAGCTTAACTTTCGCCTTTTAAGAAAACACGAAGTCAATTTAAAACATTAACAAAATTCTATGATTGGCTGCATCGCCGATCGTCCAGAGGACATGAAAGAAGGGACGTGCGCATTTCGTTTGCATGCAAAGGGGGAAAGGAGTGCTTCCGCTGCCACCCTCTTCCTTTCCCTCTATTTAGGAACGTCACCAGTGACCTCATGAAAGAAATGTTCTGTTCGTGGTTTTTTTTAGTAGGATGCCCGGCAACCGCCAGTGGTAAAATTGGTGCTGCCGCTGCTGAAAGCGACTACATGGGCGTTATAGAGAGTTTCCGCTCCTGACTTACACCCGAGCAGGTGTGCACCGAACCTTCCCACAAGACCCAATAAATAAAAGAACACGCTCCCAGAAAGTAGAGTGACATTTCGCTACACTACAAGCTAACAAGAAGCTATTGTCTACCTCACCACATCCTACCTAGAGAGGATGCCGTAAACCACAAAATACTGCCAACCAATACCTGCCTTCCCAGTGACCTAATGCAACACATTTCAGTGTTTTGTTGTTTATATATAAGCACTTACTGTGATCTTCCAGACGTCCTTTGTCTTATTGAATGTGTATGGGCACCAAAACATGCTACCATAAGCAGTAAAGCAGTAATCAAAAAGCAGAGAAGCTCAAGCTGTCAGATGCGTATCTGAAGAGTCGGCGCACATTTGAAAGAGTGCCCTCGAGAGTCAGCCATAACCACGGCTGCCTGGAAGAAGGAGGCCGCCCACCTAAGAAGCTGCACTTGCTCGAAGAAAACGTTCTTCTGTTTTTCTTGGCAGAGCTATGCATCACAATTTTCTTTACCTTGGAGTCAGTGTGTAGGTTGTGATCCGAAGTGAATACTTGCGTCTAGGGGTACTGAAAGCATCCAAAATTTTTAAGCTCCCAGTCATCGCCAAAGTTCCAGGCAGCACCACGCTGGAGCTCTAGCCATTTTTGTTGTTCTAACCCGACCATGTTCCGGCAAAATTAGGAGTTTTAGAGCCACCTCAACAAAAAAAGTTTCCTTTGATAGGCTGGCTCAAAAGAGAATACATGTACCGCAGAATATGGAGGATACAAAAGAAGGGGCTGAAGATCATTTTTCGCCTCACATCGCTGTGCTCTGACTACTGAAAAATGCCAAAGCACGACCGTGCAATGCTTTGTCGATGCTTTGATATAGAAAGGAACCTGCTATCTTGCTTTCAGCATTTATGCTATTGATGTTGGTCGAAGCAGAAGGCAAATGAAGTACACACAGCAGGATAATCAGACAAATGCGCCACTTAGTCGACATTCGTGACAACTGAAGCACGACTAGGTGATATCAGTGTATAAATAAAAATAAAGTTTCTGAGAATCTCACATAACATCCCGCATCTACAGTACCCGAGAGAAATCATCTGGCATGCATAGGTATCGATGATCAATGGAGAAGCAATCACTGCAGACAGTTCAAGATGAACAAGATACTTATATTACCACGCAAAAGCGTGAGTCATTAGAGTTCTCACCTCTTCCTTTAGTTAAATAAACCTGAAGTTTATAAGCCGGACCAAACTAATATCAGTCAACAGCCGTGGCACCACACAGCCCTGTCATACGCACGACCATGAGCTCGTTTCAATTTCTTCGTATTTATTTGGAGGGGGATGCGCTTCATATCACATGGTATTCCTGACCCCAAGCAAGTCAGACGCCGTTTCTCGCGAAGGCAGTTCAGCCATCTCAGTTTCGATGGAATGTAGACTGCCATTCCCACTAACATCTGGTCCCAGAAAACCGCCTGGTCTACACAGAACGCGAAGCACATTCACTGCGAGCAAAAGTTGGAAGAGCACTTTTTCTGGAGCCTTTTTTGAAACAATGTTCGAATCATTGCGGCAATCACAGGTACATGATCATTACTACGCCATAAATTGCCATAATTTTGTGTAGTGAAGAAGTATTTACTATGACATTTTTTGTCATTTTTCTGAAAAACGTGGCACGCGCAACGACCGCAAGGCACTTGTAGGACATTATGTGCACTTTGTGGATGCAGTGCTTTGAGTGGATAATTATGTCTAAAGCTTTTGTAATGGTTTGGAACATTCAACGACCTACTCCTTACCCAATTAGCAGTATATTGCGCTTGGTTGTTAATGTACTGTCCTAAATGGTTTAATACGCAAATAGAGTCTGGAGGGGTCGATTTGTAGCGCAGTTTCAAGCCCCCGCGTAGCACTACAGGATAGGTTAGTGGGCATGCACAGATTATGAAAAAATGCTATGTTCAATAGGCATGCAGAACAAAAAGTTTAGGTTCGCGATCACATTGCTTGCAAATGATTGTGCGCACCGGTCGCAGGTTCACTTCTTTCTCACAACAAGTTACCTTTTCTTTCGCATTTCTTTTTTCACGTTCTTATTACATTTACTTCTAATAACATCCCCTATACTCTCCTTGGCATGATTATCCGTTATATCATATTAATATTTGGTCTAAGAAAAAAGCAAGCCATTTAATGGACACTTTTTTTTCTTTCGTGCCTCGAAACTACCTTTATCCACATCTACAAGTGGTCATAGGATCCAGAGTTTATGAAGTGCACTGTTTCACTAGCTTTTCATAACACAGTGTTGTATCAAGTTTGTTTTGTCGTTCATATTGCGCCTTTATTGAAGTTGTATTAAGCATGTTGTATTTGATGTAGACATGTACGATGCGAATTCGCAAAAGTATCATGTAAGAATAAAAAAAACGACGTAGCCGGCCTCAGAAATCTGACCTACGACGCGGAGGGCCCGGTTCTATTTCCATTTCATTCTCGGTACTTATATTTATTTTTTTATCTCACACGAGAGTGGTTACCAACACCGAGGACGGCAGCAGCAAAACTATACGACACCAGAATAGACCATTTTTGCGATCTCATGAGAGCTTTCGGTTAGGTGAAACGTCAGGCAATAAATTGCTGCAGTGAAAAAAATACTACGTCTTAGCATTTTCGTTGCATTGAAAAATCTGCAGGTGCAATTTTTTAAGTTACTAATGCCAACAAAAAAGCACCTAACTATCACACCATACAACGCGAAAGAACTTCGTGCTTCTATTTCTAATAAATATCTCTCTGCGTACCTGTTTGCTAGCACCTGCGCTTACACCTGTGTATCTCGTGCAGTTCTACTACTAGCCAAATTTCTTTAGAATAAAAGTTGTTACGAAACCACAATACGCGCTGTTTTAACGGTATACTCGTCCAGGTTGGCGGTGGCCATAAGCGCTATCGCACAAAGCAATAAACAACACCAAATAAGAAAACATGTTCAGGAAAAAACGAATTCAAACCTAGATACTCTCGGTGGCAGCGCGGTATTTTACAACAGAACCATGCCAGTGCTTGTAACCCTTCAACAGAAACACCCTACACCTATGTTTTTTTGGGAAGGACTAACGTGAATCAATCAATCAATCAATCATTTCTCTTTACCACTTAAGCGAGTGTAGCCGGCTTGGCAAGAAAGTTGATTGAGAGCTTTACTAAGCTTCTCAGCCTGTTACTGTTCAGCAAGCGCTCACCAAATTCAAGATCGGGCGTTCATGAATGCAAAAACACATGAATTATACATTATTTTTGTGCAATATAGCGTGGCAGAAGTCTAATGTAAGAATCAAGCGTCACACAGTACGAACTGCGTAACCAGGGTGCTCACTTAATGCTTGCAACCCAATGCAACAGGCTGAGCCGTAATTTTTCACCGTCTACAGCCACCCCATCAACAAAAGGCTTAAAATATCTTGCAAATGCTAAATGGGCGACTCGCTTCTCCTCAGATTGAAGAATAATGGCGCAAAGAGTACTTTCTTGCTCTACAAAAACATGGTGTATGGCGTAGTGCGTACCTACAGAGCGTATCGTTTTGGTTGCCCTAATGGAATCCAGAACGGCTTATAAAAATGCTCTCTTGCAGCTTACGCAGTGACTTTGATGCTCTTTTACCATAGGCCTGAGGTGTACTTGAAACACCAAGAAATGTAGAAACGCTGAAGGTTGTAGGGATTCGACACATTCCCATAAGATATAGCAATACCTGACAGACGCATCTGTATCCACTTCGAAAAGATACGACAGTTTGAATGCTGTGACGATGTCATGAGTGGTGCTCTTGGTTGCTCGACTTTAGCTCAAGTGTCAATGGTAGTGCCACGTTCCCTTTCCCAATTTTTTGTTATCGTCCCAAAACACCACACGATTCTCAGCGCAAACCGCGCCTGCAGTTTCGAGAAGGTTCCGGACTGTAGTAGATCATTTCGATAAGATCACGCCCACTCTGCGAATGGTACAGATTGTTCTTGAATCTACGCCACCGCCAGCGATAACGCTACAACATTCGACGGCAAGAGTATAAATGCCGACGCGCTTCGCCGCTTGTCAGTTGTTGATCGAAGGCCGACGCTCCGTTCGCCGCTATCAGTCCGAGACTGCTATCTGTGCGAGACTGCTGCTGTAATTGGACATTCCGTTTAGCGGGCACAGGTTCGCCCAAATAAATAATTAAATCCCAACACGAAGTCTCCTGTCTTCGGCCACGTCACGACCCCGTGACATCTGGTGGAGGTGCTGCTTCGTTCATGTACCGGACGCACCCGTCAAGCCGTGAACCCAGCCTACGTCGCGGAGAAGACACCGACGCCAACCAGGAGCAGCGAACAAGCCACCGACAGCAAGGGCTACCACCGAAGTACGGGCTTCTACAAGACAAGGCGCGGAAGACCAAGGCCATGACCACGACAGCAGCGACAATGACAACCACAGCGTCCCAGCTCACGATGGTCATGCATCAACCCAGGGAACCACCAATTTTCAATGGTTCATCGTTCGAAGACCCGGAGTCCTGGCTAGAAACATACGACCGTGTGGCCGCCCTCAACCACTGGGACCAGGACGAAAAGCTGCGTCGTGTGTTCTTCTATTTGGAAGACACCACAAGGACCTGGCTCGAAAGTCGGGAGTCCACGCTGCGAACATGGGATGTTTATTGCGGCGCATTCCTGCAAAAGTTTGCGAGCGTCGCTCGCAAAGAGAGGGCCGCTGCTTTTATTAGAGACCCGGGTTCAGGTACCAAATGAAAATGTCGCCATTTTCACAGAAGAAATGACCCAACTATTCCGTCACACTGACCCTGACATGCCTGAGGAGAAAAAAGTTCGTTTCCTCATGCGAGGGGTCAAACAGGAGATCTTCGCGGGACTGATGAGAAACCGACCAAAAACTGTCCAAGAATTTGTAGCCGAAGCGACCGCTATTGAAAAACCCCTGGACATGCGCACCAGACAGTATAATCGTCGCCTGACTGCAGACTGCGCTGCTGCTCAAGCCAGATACTCCGGAGACCTCGCCCCGCCGCGGTGGTCTAGTGGCTAAGGTACTCGGCTGCTGACCCGCAGGTCGCGGGTTCAAATCTCGGCTGCAGCGGCTGCATTTCCGATGGAGGCGGAAATGTCGTAGGCCCGTGTGCTCAGATTTGGGTGCACGTTAAAGAACCCCAGGTGGTCAAAATTTCCGGAGCCCTCCACTACGGCGTCCCTCATAATCATATGGTGGTTTTGGGACGTTAAACTTCACAAATCAATCAATCAAACAACTCCGGAGACCTGCGTGAAACAATCCGAGTGATCGTGCGGGAAGAGCTGCGCAAGCTGTTGCCTTCGGCGCAGCCTCAAGTGGAATCACTCGCCGACATTGTGCGAGAAAAAGTTCGGCAATCGTTTCAAATTCCCCACGCACCGCTGCCCGAGCCGGAAGCTATGAGCTACGCCGCTGCACTGCGCCACAACGCTCCTCCCCCTCCACGCCAAAACGCCGCCGCATCGCACTTCCGTCGACAGACGCCACCGCCGCCACCACCCCCACCGACGTCATACCGTTCGCCAGCGGCTCAACGCAGTGCACCGAGGAAGACTGACGTCTGGCGCACCCCTGACCATTGCCCGCTCTGATACCACTGCGGCGAGGCCGGACACACATAGCGCCGTTGCCAGTACCGACAGTTGGGACTGCGTGGCTTCGCAGTCAATGCACCACTTCCACAGCCAGGAGATTGACCTCGTGACATCGCCGGCTACCTGACAGAAACTCGGTGGACACCACGAAGCCCTTCGCGTTCGCCGTCGCCCAGCCGCCGCAGTCACCGCACCACCGGCAGTACTCTGGCCTGACGTGGGGCCGGTCTCCTAGCCCCTATCCGGGAAACTGAGGGAAGCAACCGGTGGAGGTGCGGTTGCTGTGCGACGAACTACCGAAGATCCTCCGATGACGACGACGCCGC
The DNA here is from genome assembly GCF_013339725.1 of Rhipicephalus microplus. Lineage (NCBI taxonomy): Eukaryota > Metazoa > Arthropoda > Arachnida > Ixodida > Ixodidae > Rhipicephalus > Rhipicephalus microplus. The sequence continues at coordinate 40,680 of NW_023612076.1, read as the reverse complement.
GACGGAGCTTTCCGAACACAACGCCAACCAGGCAAAGCCCTGACGGCAAAAGCTCACTTACCGAAGGTGGCATGACGACGCAACATGGAAGCAGCGGAACAAGCCGACGCAGCCGCGATCCGAAGCCACGCCCTAACTGTAATGCGGGACGGCGAACTAGCGACCTCGACGTTCTTATCGACGGCCACAGTGTGACCGCTCTCGTCGATACTAGAGCCGACTATTCTGTCATCAGTGGGTCGTTCGCCGCGAAGTTAAAGAAAGTTAGGACAGCTTGGAAAGGCCCTGAAATCCGCACAGCCGGAGGTCATCTCGTAACGCCTGCAGGAATCTGCACAGCGACAGTCACCGTTAACGGCCGTATTTATCTTACAGACTTCGTAGTCCTACAGCGTTGCTCGAGAGATGTCATCCTTGGCATGGACTTTTTATGCCTCCATGATGCTGTCATCAACCTAAATATAAAGTCGATAACGTTATCCACAGAGGAAGCACTACCGCCGCGCACGCCGTGAGAACACCATGTTTTGAATGTGCTGGAAGAACAAGTCACCATCCCGCCTCGCTCAAGCGTCATTATTTCAGTCGGCGCTCCTAAATCACCTGACTTGGAAGGTGTCATTGAAGGCAGTCAGCACCTGTTGCTTCCTCGAAATATTTGCGTCGCAAGAGGAATTGCAGAGCTGCGGGGAGGCAAAGCAACGGTTACGCTCACGAATTTCAGCAATGAGTACAAACATGTGAACAAAAGAACAACGGTCACATACATCGTAGAAATTGTCGAAGCCACCAGTGCTTTCTCCCTCGCCGATTCTGCGGAACCTGCTCAGAGGAACCAAGCCCCTCCCATAGCTTTCGACGTCAATCCCAGACTTCCGAACAATAAGCAAGAACAGCTCGAGGCCCTGCTCCTGCAATATGAAGATTGCTTTTCGTCGTCATTGAAAATTCGGCAGACCCCAACCACGAAACATCGCATCATAACCGAAGAAAATGCCAGACCACTTCGTCAGAGTCCGTACAGGGTTTCGACGCGAGAACGTGAGGCCATGAAAAGACAAGTCGATGAAATGCTGCGGGATGACATTATCCAGCCGTCAAAGAGTCCATGGGCATCCCCCGTGATGTTAGTGAAGAAAAAGGATAGGACCTTAGGTTTCTGCGTCGATTATCGCCGCCTGAACAAAATCACAAGAAAGGACGTGTATCCTCTCCCACGAATAGACGATGCACTTGATCGGCTCCACAACGCCAAGTACTTTTCGTCAATGGACCTCAAGACTGGCTATCGGCAAATCGAAGTCGACGAAAGAGACTGAGAGAAGACACGGCGTTTATAACACCGGACGGCCTCTTCGAGTTTAAGGTGATGCCGTTCGGCCTTTGCTCAGCGCCTGCAACTTTTCAACGCGTTATGGATACAGTACTGGCAGGATTGAAGTGGCAGACTTGCTTTGTGTACTTGGACGACGTCGTCGTGTTTTCCTCAAGTTTCGACGAGCATATTCGGCGCCTTGAAGCTGTACTTCAAGCCATCAAGACTTCTGGACTCACACTGAAGCCAGAAAAGTGCATATTTGCGTATGAGGAGCCCTTGTTGTGGGGCACGTTCTCAGCAAGTATGGAGTTCGTCCCAATCCACGGAAAACAGCCGCCATCGCCGACTTCCCGCCGCCCACTGACAAGAAAGCCGTACGCCGATTTCTGGGTCTGTGCGCCTATTATAGGCGGTTGGTGAAAAATTTCGCCCGCATCGCCGATCCTCTCACTAACCTTACCAAGGCCGACGTGGAGTTCAAGTGGGAAACGCCACAGGAACACGCTTTCCAGGAGCTTAAACATCGCCTCCAGACGCCTTCATTACTTGCCATTTCGACGAATTCGCCGAGACAGAAATACATACTGACGCAAGCAGCGTAGGTCTTGGCGCCGTTCTTGTGCAGAGGGCTGCCGGACTTGAAAGGGTTATTTGTTACGGCCAGCCGATCGCTATCCAAAGCAGAAGCAAATTATTGGCCACAACAGAAAGGAGTGCCTCGCCATCTTCTGGGCTACGTCGAATTTCGCCCCCTACCTCTACGGCAGGCCCTTCAAAGTTGTGAGCGACCACTACGCCTTGTGTTGGCTAGCCACCTTGAAGAACCCTTCAGGCCGCCTCGCACGATGGAGCCTGAGACTTCAAGAATATGACATTACTCTCATTTACAAGTCCGGCAAAAACACTCCGACGCCGACTGTCTCTCTCGTGCGCCTGTCGACCAACCGCTACCCGACGACCCGGATGACGACTACTTCTTGACGACTATAACTCCCGACGACTTCGCAGAATGACAGCGGGCCGACTCGGAACTTGAGGCCCTAATAAATACCTCAAAGGCAGGACCGCCGAAGTCCCGAAGGTATTCAGCGCGCACTTACGGCGTTCTTTCTACAAAACGGTCTTCTACAAAGAAAAACTTTTCACCGCTTCGAGCTAAGTACCTCCTTGTGTTGCTTTCAGCTTTGCGACCGAAACTCCTGCAAGCCCTGCACGACGATCCGACGGCAGGGCCCTCGGTGTTTCTCACACGCTTGCGAGGATACAAGAAAGGTACTACTGGCCACGCTTACCACCGACGTCACTCGTTATGTGAGGGACATGCCCGGGACTGTCAGCGACGCACGACACCCCCGACAAGGCCAGCGGGACTTCTGCAGCCAATTGATCTACCTTGCCGACCTTTCCAGCAGATTAGTTATGGACCTACTGGGCCGTTCCGACGTCGGCTTTCGGAAACAAGTGGATCGTAATTAGCTACCGACTACTCACCCACTACGCCAAGACAAAAGCCCTGCCAAAAGCAGTGCACCCGAGGTAGCTAAGTTCTTCGTCGAAAATATCGTCAATGTCACGGCGCCCCGGAGGTCCTTATCATCGACAGAGGAACGGCATTCACTCCGACTTACCTCAGCGATCTTGCATACAGACAAAACAAACCACCGCCGGCCGACAGCGTACCACCCCACAGACCAACGGCCTCACCGAGCGGCTTACAGACGATCGCCGACATGCTGTCAATGTACGTCGATGTCGAACACAGACCGTGGGACGCCATTCTTCCGTATGTGACTTTCGCCTACAACACGGCGTGCAGGATACGACGCAGATATCTCCATACAAATTGGTCTACGGAAAGAGCCCGGCAACGACGCTCGACCGCCTTGTTACGTAACGTCACCGATGAAGAAACCTCGATGTGAGCGAGTACCTCAACGCGCCGAGACAGCCCGACCCTTGCGGCGTCTCAGTATCAAGAATCAACAGACGACGACAGCCACCGTTACAACCTTCGACGACGCTTCGGGAATACAACCCGGTGAAACGTGTTTGAGTGTGGACGCCGATACGCCGACGTGGACTAAGTGAAAAGCTTCTGCGACGGTATCTCGGACCGTACAGGGTGGTCGACGTCTCGTCCCACTCGATTACGAGGTTGTGCCCGACGGCATCACGAACTCCAACGACGCGATCGCGTCCTGAAGTCGTTCATGCCGCGCGCCTCAAGCCGTTTCTTGCGCGTTAACAAACTGAAACAGTGTTTTTTGTATTATTGTTGTATTGTAATTTATTCATTGTACTTTCTTGCATTATTATTGTACCTTCATCTTTCGTAAAGCATCGGGACGATGCCTTTTTTCAGAGGGGGCGATGCACGTTCCATTCCCAAGTTTTTGTTATCGTCCCAAAACACCAACACGATTCTCAGCGCAAACCGCGCCTGCAGTTTCGAGAAGGTTCCGGACTGTAGTAGATCATTTCGATAAGATCACGCCCACTGTGCAAACGGTACAGATTGTTCTGGAACCTACGCCACCGCCAGCGATGACGCTAGAACATTCGATGGCAAGAGTATAAATGCCGACGCGCTTCGCCGCTGTCAAGTTGTTGATCGAAGGGCCGACGCTCCGTTTGCCGCTATCAGTCCGAGACTGCTATCTTGCGGAGACTGCTGCTGTAATTGAACTTTCCGTTTACCGGGCCCAGGTTCACCGAATAATAATTAAATCCAACACGAAGTCTCCTGTCTTCACCACGTCACGACCCGTCCACAGTAGTGACACCGGTGTTCAAGTCCTTTTGCCCATGTGCGGCAGCACATGCGAAGATGTGTAAGAAGCAACCACAGCAAGGCTACAAGAGCTCAACAGAGGAAAGTTAAAGATGACCGTCGACAGGAGATACCTTTTTCGTTTTAAAAATTGTGAGACTGCCACTTAAAGCCTCTTGAGTACTTTGTAGATGACACATACAGCATATTGAATTCCGCTATCGCAGTCATGACGCAGAAGGTTTTGTAGAGCACTATGTACTCAACTGCTGTACTATGTACAGTACAAGGAAAAGCCACCATAAATACTATCGTAATACTCTCGCAAGACTGCATAGAGATCTTCCGTGTTGTCAGCCGTAGATTAAAAAGGAAGTTTGGTTGTACGTTTTGCAAGCAATCCTGCTCATCCCGCTGCTCATTTAACTTGTAATCTACCAGGATTTTGCTATCTTCGGTCGCCTACCTCTTAAGCTTTTGCTTCACTATAGAAACGTTTCCTCGCACAAAACCATTGTAGCGAAACTGCTAGATTATTTTAACGATAGCTATCTTCGTTGAATACAGAATCTGCGAATTCGAACCCACATAACACACATTGAACTGAAAGTACGCTCTCGATATGGAGGATTGGTGGCTTTTCGCGACAAAGAAAAGTGCTTGGAATGGGTATGGAACCTTATATGGGAAAGGTGTGTGGTTCTAGAAATAAGATGAAACAGCGCTTGCAACAGGGCAAGTTGATACGAACCGGTAGTTTTGAAACCTTACGACATAAGACATATTACATGTTTCGACTCTAATCATGTTTCGACTCTAATCTGAAACATGTTTCGACTCTAATCTGAAACCCTATTCACAAGCGGTAGACAAAGTATAAATCCACTTTTGTCTCCGCAGAATAAAAGTAACAGAGAAACTACACAGTGGAACCTCGCTAAATAAGTCTCGCATATCACTGAAAATATTGAATCATCCGAAACTTTTATCACCAGAAGATATGCGAAATAAATGCCAGTAAGAAGAGCTGGTGCACTTTTCATTCACTGTTTCTCAAAGCCACAGCAGTGTCACGAACAGCACTGAATGATTGCCAGTAAAGTTTTTTAGAAGAATTACTGTACCTCAAATCGTAAATATACTGCCCATGCACCCACCTGTAAATAAGAACATGAGTGTGAGCCTTCACACCTTCTAGCCCCTCTGTAAGCTCTGTTCGCTTTTTCGCATGAAACTACTGTAGAGCGGCAAAAGTGACTTTAGGAGCGCTTTGTGCGGAATAGATATACAAATATTCTAGAACCGCTGTCCTGTTATTTCTTATTGCAGCTGTGTTGGGGGTCTGCTTCGCGGTACGTGCAAGGACAGTCGAGGAGTTGGCAGCAACACACGTCCCCATCAATCATGCATGATAATGGTATGTGACCCATCTCATCCGCCATGACCATCAGTTTTCTCGTTTGGGTTGCGTGCATCTTTCATAAGTTGTCTGATACATGACGACATGACTTGTATCAACGTGTAAACATTGTAGAAGATAAACAGCAGGTGTCAATACGTTTAAAAGTATTAGGCACTAACCAGCAACATCTGTATTACGACAGTATGCCATCTACATACGGGCCTCCAAGACATGCGCACAAAATCTCGGAGGCTACAATGCATAGTGACACGCTTGCCACGCATAAGTTTGTGCGCCCGCGCGTGTTTGTAGCGTCTGCCGAAACAGCGCGGCCTCACCTTTTCGGACCTGTGCGGTGTAATACATTCGTACCTACCGTCGCGGATGGAAATCTCTCGCAAATTTACATTCCATTACATTGCACGCCAGTGTACCTTGGTCGCGCCACGGTGAAAGATACAATTTTTATCTTACACCATGGTCGGGACAAAAAAAACATCCCGCATCACCCCCACATTTTGTAGGAATCGTGATTGTATCACTGAGGTATAGCTGTACCTTCTAAGACTTACCGAATAAATAGCTTTTTTTTCTGTGCAGCAAAGTGCGAGATGAGCAGCTGATGCAATTTTTTATTATACATATGCGTTGCTTTGATTTCCTCGCCTGCCGTGCAGTCCTGATTTCTGGCAACATAATACAGACCGAAATTTAGCAGTCGCTATAATATACTTCCGTTTAAAGTTATTATAGCAACGTTCTTAGCTAATATGAGCTTTGACAATGACAACTACCATCTTATTCTGTTTCGCCGTGAATGAAGGAAAGAAGAGGAATTTTAAAAGTCATTTTTGTTAGAAACAATAATAATGAGATTAATTAGGCAATATTATTAAGGACAGTATAGGGGGTCTTTCTTGTAGCAATGTCTCTTGTGCTACAAGTAACGTTTCCTACGCTTTCGGGTATTATAACACTACAGCAGACATCCACACTGCATCTTCATAGCCGCATAAGTCAAATACATACGTTACCTCCACCCAAGATAACAATGTCAAAATTTAGAAAAAAACACAATGCTTAATTTTGAACACTCATGGTATGTAGTGCCATCTTTGAGAAATAGTAAGACATCCATCTTTACCTAATCTTCGCAGAGAAATGAATCTGCTACTAGAAATGTTTTTCGTCTTCAGCAAGCTATGGAACTTTATTCAGGTGTACTGTATTTTTTAGTGCACGTCAGAAAAAAAAGAAAAACGGTGGCCGTCAGACGCTCCAGAGTAAGTAATAAAAAAACGTATTCAAGGACAGCCACCTGCTCCTGACATCAGTTTACAATAACAAAAACAACACAGACATACCCGTTGAAACCTAAGATGACAGGTATAGCCGCCGAAACCTAACGGCTCTTCGCGCTTTGATAGAACAATTGTGTTGAAATCATACTGCTTACCCTGTTCTCGGAAAAGGCTTCTGAAACGGCTTTCATGAAATCTCGGTACTGTTTAGTTTATAACAGAGGAAGCTGAAATGGCGCCACATGTGGCCGAAGGCGTCCTTACTATGAATAGCGACAGTTCGCAATACCGCATACCACGAGCACTGGCCCTCAGGTTGCGCGCTGCGATACCAAGCATCGCTGAACATACGGTACGGACATACTTCTTGGAATACGAATTCTCTCAGACTCAGGTAACGGAAACGGCGAAAGCATGATACCGCAGCGCCAACATTACAGAGCACACTGATGTGCGCCGTTCTGAATCCGGCCGGGATAATAGATCACCTATCTCCAGTTACTTTCCGCCGCTTTCCGCTATTTCTGGTCGCTTCCCGGAATCTCATCAATCTGTTCCCTTTTTCCCGAAATAAGGGCAAGTAAAACCTTATGCCGATCATCATCATCATCATCATCAGCCTGACTACGTCCACTGCAGGACGTAGTCAGGCAAACAGTGGTCGTAGTTCGTTTTAGCATTTCAGTTACGACGAACTACGGCCGATCAGGGGTGGCCATGTCGTGGCGTGTATGCATCTACATGCACTCTATGCGATTGACCTGCGTGTTACGCTGAAATTGAACGGTGATTGTATGCACGCACAGATTTAATGGTGCAGTCTCGAATTTCAGCAACAGTTTCAGCAAAAGTGTATTCTGCCGAGCTAATTCACCTTGAACTTACGTTGTCAGTGTTTTGCATAACATGCATTTGTGTTAATGCCGATTGACGTCATCACTCAGTGCTTCTGCCAACTCCTGGTTCAAACTTCAGCAATTTTCGACAGAAAACTGGGTGTTGAGTCTGTATTGATGGACATGTGGTACTTCCTCGAATTCCCACGTTGTTGTTCAGGCTTTGAAGGACCGCACCAAATCAAACTAAGCTGGATATCCTTGCAGGAACGTGCTTTAGATTAGATTTCTTCGTGAGCTAGGGCGCAGAATAGCAGTGTAATTGGATTTGTTTGTATAGCTGCAGACTTCAAAGTTCAAATCATACGATGCCTACCTCATAACGTGCATGTGTTACTATACCGCGTAAAACAATATCTGCAATGCTGAAGACTACCAGAAAGCCAGCTACTAAAACCTATAGTGCGTTGGTTACAGTTGTTTTTAACTACATTTTCCGGCCAACTGCATTTGCATAACAGCAGATTTATTAAGCATAGATGATCGCAAACACTGGGTACGTGCTCCAAAATGATACATAGACAGGGCATTAGGAGCTTGCTCTGTGTAAGCATACCTAAAAACGTTTTTATTTGAAACATAAAATTTACTTCTGTGATAAAATTTGCTTCCTTTCGAAACCATGATTCGTGGTCTGAAGCTCGTACTGCTTGAAGTCCATTACTCTTCACTGCACGCTCTGCACTCACTGCCGAAATTATTGTGTGAAGAGCCTGAATAAGACGTAGAGCACCTCTTACGCTGTAAAAGGTTTGCTGTTTCTAAAAGAATTCTGAGCGAATCACTGGTTTCAATGCACAGCCACTATCACAGCAACAAATTTGGGCCCATGGCCAGCAGAAGTTCGAAAGCATTGCTTCATGCATTAGTGCGATTTTCGTAGGAATAATAAGTACCGCCTGCTGCGACTGAGAAAAATATATGACTTCAAAAAAGTACCGAAAAACCACGTATTGATCAGTAGGTGGCCGCTTTTGTTCGAACATGGTTGCAGCTCCTCGAGGGCATGCAGGAAAAGGGCCTGTGGGAACTCACGCTTATGCCTCTAATTTCGCTTCAGTCGGCCCCGCCTCTACAGGCAGGCAACCAGTTTTGTGATTGTATCGGCGTCTCCAACGAATATGTACAGGCGTTCTCGGCCCAATAAAATCCCCTCATTTTTTGCCTTGACCTAGTTACTCAACGTTTCCACGAATCTGATTGAACACACTAACAGGAGAATAACTCAGAAGTAGCGAAACGTAACCCACCCAGCGCTTTTCTATTGCGCACAATATCATGAGTAGAATGTAATCTGGTTTGGGTGCGTGAACTGAGAAAAACTGTTTTTTCTCCAACGAAGATAGTTTCAAGACGAAATGGTTTTTCTAAATCTCATATGTTGACTGTGTGGAAGGCTTTTCACATAACAGGTTGTGACGCAGATGCAGGTGGCCACTCCCCAAAACATAATTGAACCTCCATCAAAAGATGGAAATTTAAGAGCCTGTTTCTCAAATTTGTTAGACAACTTTATTTAGAATCAACAGCAATTCACAGCAATGGTTGAAATTAGATAAGCTTCATGACTTTACGTACTACGCGAGGGATTATTGCTCATTTGCGAGCTAATGAAAGAATATGCGCTAGGTCGATGTGGTAAAAGAACTGATTTACGCTCGCCTTAATCGCTATGAGAACACTGTCTAACACTTCCAGGTTGAAATACGTAGATGTAGAGCATAAAGTGAATGAGAGGACAATGGCCGGCGTACCTCAATTGATGGAACACCGGACCGCTTTATCCAATGGCCAGAGGTTGGTTTCCTGCCAGTGGAAGGTATTCTTATCGCTAACTTTCTTTTTTCCCGTTTACGGAGTCTTACTACAAATAACGTCCACTCACTATTCCTTGGCATCATTGTGTCTTTCTGTCACTAAAACAGAGAGTTTCCTTTTCATCTCTAACCACCTACCTCTACAAGTGCATTAGGTGCCAGGCAAAATGTTCAACGTAACAGGTGAAGGAGCTCACTTCACATACATCGAATGGAATCATCGCAGCTAGTATACCCTATTGAAAAAACGTCCATCATAGGAATGGCGGATTCCACCATCCACCACTTTGGTGGATGATGGGGTTGGAAATGTTGGTGACACAGGGTGTATGGTGGCTATGGTGGAGCGGATGGTGGATGGCGCGCTCCAGCCGGCAATGCTGGAGCGCGAAGCAGCGTCAGAACCACCGTGACAAGCTGCCACTGAAAATAATAAAATATTGTAAAAAACGATGTACAAAGCACCCGCAAAAAAAGGGCAACAGCGGGGAATCAAACCTGCCACCTTCTAATACTGAACTGAGTACACTAACCGTTGCGCCACGCCGACTTTTTTTATTACCTGTTTTTTTACAGGTGTTCACACAAACATGAATGATAAAATACACTTGGACCAATACTTGACCCGAAGTGCTCACATTAAGTTTTTTCAGGTTGCACAATTCCTCTAACATTGTTAGCCAGCTGGGAGGTTCTTCTTGTTGTTTATACACCTTAGTGATATACCGCATATTTGCAATGAAGTTCTCCCGGACAGGACGTATGTTCTGGTCAAGTTGTCTGTAAGCCAGTGTGGTCTGCCAGATGCTGTGAAGGCTAATTAACATAACCATGTCGTATGATATGCCGTCGTCATCATCCACACAGAGAGAACGAATGCCATGGCTTGTAGTGGGGAGATCTTTTTTCAATGTTTTTGAAGGATGTCCGAATGAAGACAGCGTCCCAGCATAAAAAACACATTGATCTATTGTCTCAGTGTTACAAAGTAAACAATTGGTTGTCTATGGTACATCAATTCCCTTAACCGCTAGCCACTCCTTTACGGGGAGAGTCCCGAGTGCAATTTAAAAAAGAAGTTTTTTGCCACTGCGATAATGCAACAGCGCTACGTTTTTGTTACAATTTACAACCGCAAGGAAAAAAACTACTCAATGGACTAAGGAGCAGGTAGAGTTTATCGGTGGTTACTGCCAAGTTTTTATTCGTTTTTCGCTCCTTCCAAAAGGCGATATCAGTTCAGGCTTTATGACGCTTCTATGCTCATTCAATAGATACACCCACCAATTGATTCTGATGTTTTTCGCGCAACGCAGAGCGTATTCGTGCCGGCGCACCGCTGTTGCTCTCCCGTTAGGAACAACTACATAACGCTTGGCCAAAACGTGTGCAATGCGCCAGAAACATTATTCTATCATATTAGTTCAGTAAGCATGCAAATTGACGTGTCTGTGTTCTCGCATAAGAGCCAGTGAAGTGCCGGCGAGTGCGACCGGCGGCTGTCGGTGAGGGGAGGCGTAACTTTGGTGAAAGTGCTGCAAGCGTGTCGCATCGATGTTTGTCGCTTCTTGCACGGACACCGTTCACAATAAAAAAGGTTTCATTTAGGTTAAATTATGCCACAGTTGTGCTGTATTGTCATTTTTACTCGTCAAAATTGTGTATTCTGAAACCCAGAAGCGCCGAAAACACTTGTAAGGGCTCGGTCGGTATGATCGGTATGACTAACCTTTGGTGGAAATGGTGGTAGAAGAACAGGGGGGTCAAAATTAAATTCGCTGGGCTCATCTCGACGCATGTCGAAAGTGAAAGTTTATGCATATTCGCACGCACTTTGTTCACTTAAAGGTACGGCCGAAACAATAATTGTGCAAGAATTACCATAGTTGCGTTTCAGCCTGGCGACATCGAATGACCGCTGTGTTCTATTCTAACATTGAAAGAGGCGATTGCGAACTGAAGCCCATTTATTGGTCGTCAACTGCGCGCCGATGTAAAACATTTACTGTCCAGTTCACAGTGACAAGTCTAGTCTTTTAAACATTACAAAAAAGAAACACATCGCGGATGTCGAACTGACATAGGTACGTGCACGTAATATAAACATATTTCCGGTCGCATATTCTATGCTCCACAAAAATGGAAGCGTTGTTGACATCACAGGGAAAAAAACGTACTAGAAAGCGTAATGAGCAGCGTTGGTTTTTTTGACCGTAAACATACATCTCTGCGCATTCAAGTATGAAACACTACAAATAAGTGATTTCGCATACTGTTCTGTACTTTTAATTATGCCACCACCATCCACCAAGCCTCCACCATGCCACCATCATCCACCTTGTTCAGCAAGCCTTCCACCAAACATGTTTTGCCTCGCCACCATGAGCCGGCATTTTCCACTGTCACCACTATTGGCTTACCACCACCACCACCATCTGCCACCATTTTTTCCACTCTAGCCGTCATCAGCCGGCATTTTCCACCGTCACCACCATTGGCTCGCCAACACCACCATCTGCCATCATTTTTTTCACTTTCGCCGTCATCAGCCATTATGCCCAATACAGTTTCCACCATATTCACTAATATTTCCACCATATCCACTATTCATTCCACCATATCTACCAACAATTCCAGGATCCACCAACCCAGGATTTTCAATAGGGTAGCCTTGACAGTGAGTGTTGAACACCCTTTCACTCTTTTTCTGCGTGGTTGGCATTACGTAGCAGATAATATTATTACAAGCTGGCAGCTGAACAATAATCCCTCACATACTATCTCAAGGCACCAAATATGCCGGAACGAGACCCTCGTTATATTAGAAAGAAAGGAGTTTACGATTAAGGGCTCATTTTTAGTTAGACGCAACTTTGATGAATATTTGGCTGTAGTGGATGCTCCGTTTCCTGACTAACAACTTTTCGAGCAGAGCAACGCAATGACACAGTGTCGCTTCTTTCTTTATATTCGGAACGCACGGTCAACGTGGTTTCGTCGTAAAGGATGGCGTTCTTTACAAAAAGATTTATTTCGGCGTAGGTCTCGCCTATTCTAGTTGTGCCTACAATTCTACGACAACACGTACTTCGAGCAATGCACGACGACCAACATCAGGCCATATAAGTTTTTCTAGGACATTTTATCGCACGCAAACGCTTCTTCTGGCCGAAGATGCGGAAAAGTGTGACTGCATACGTTTCGAACTGTGAGCAATGTCAACGCCACAAGCGTCCTACAACTCCGCCAGCTGGATTACTTCATTCCGTTGCACCCTAGAGTTCACCATTTGACGTCGTAGGTGTCGACCTGCTCGGCCCTTTTCCGCGATCAACGAACGGCAACCGATGGATTATTGTTGGCGTTGACCACCTCACACGTTACGCCGAAACTGCGGCAATTCCTGCGGCAACGGCCACTCAAGTTTCACAGTTCATGCTGTCACCGTTATATTACGCCATGGATCCCCCCATGTCATCATCAGAGATCTCGGGCGGCAATTTGTTGCCGATGTTGTTGAAGACCTTCTTCGTCTGTTGTCGTGCTATTTTCGTCACACTACCCAGTATCACCCGCAGGTTAATGGTTTGACAGAACGAACTAATAAGCCTCTCGTCAACATGATTTCCATGTATGTTCATTCTGGACACAAAACATGGGATGCAATTTCGCCATTTATTACTCTCGCCCACAACACTGCACAGAACGAGACAACGAGATACAGTCCATTTTATCTGCTCTACGCACGCCAACTCCGCACAGCTCTTGGCACTATCCTTCCGTTTTCCGAGACTGATCAACCTACTCTCGCCGAAACCATTTGCGGCGAAGAAGAGGCCCGGCGCATCGCCTGTCTTCGAACTTTCGTCTCACAGAAACGCTCCAAGAATCGGTACGACAGAGGTTACCGGCACGTATTGTTTGAGAAAGGGGATTTGGTGTGGCTTTGGACCCCGCTTCGCAAGCGCGGCCTCTGCCAAAAGTTTCTGGTCAACTACACCAGTCTATTTGTTGTCCTGGAACGTCTCAGCGATGTCACGTACGTGATATCTCAACTGTCGTCGATTGGCCGCCGCTCAAGCAAGACCAACGTTATTCATGTTGCCCGTCTCAAACGCTATCATCATCGCAACGAAGCCTAACTCGCGTGGTGGGCATCGTCTGCAAAGGGAGAAATGCTACGATACTAAGGGGGCGCGTGGAAGAAGAAAAGAACAAAGTTAGCACGAGCTGTGATCGCCAATCCCTGGACTCTCGCATTCATCATCTCCTGTAAATAAAGGCATCTCATCATAACATATAATATGTGGTGTGTTCTTCTATAGAAAATGCGTGAATACGTTTTTCTATAGGACCTTATTGTTCTTTAGGCTGCGCGAACATTCAATGCTGTCCACAAAAGAAGGCTGGCAGAAACATAGTGTCTTTCGACGACATTTTCAGAACAGCATGCAGACACTTGGCCATTTTTTTTCAACCTGAACTTGTCTAAGGTTCCTCTGCTGTACTCGTGGTGTCAAGAGCAACTGAATGCGAATACAAAGGTATCTTTCTTGAGCAGCATAACAAGGCATTTCTCAGGTGCTGTCAAAACAGCAAATGAACTGCCAACTTGATATTCTGCGTGTATCGTAACGTGCCGCAGAACATTTATTTTGCCCACTGATACTACCAGAAAAGAAGTAATAAACCCAAATAAAGGAAACTGTGAAAGCTTCACTCAACTTCAGTTCTATTTACTTGTTTAATTATTATGCTTCAGCACTGCAGAATTTGAAGCAACGTTTCGGTAAATAGGAGCTCTTTGGCACTGTCCTCACGCCAAGTTGTTATTGTACTCTGGCATTGCGATACCATTTACAGTTCTCACGAACCGAAGATCCTTTGTACACGAAGATCCTTTGTACGTATCTTAACCTTACCCTCTTTTTCCAGCTTTTACGTTTATTACAAGCGCATTTTCCACGGAAACAAGGGTCGTCAGCTCAGAACCCTCCAACCTGAAGCGAAGCAGTATTGTAGCACACAAACCTACAGCACACTAAAAAGAGGCACATATCGCACACCCATTTATATTTTGTCGTACTTGCATAGCCTACATACTCGCCCGTGATGCGTCGACTTACGCCTTTTTGTTGGCGTGCGACACCCACGTCAGAAAGGCGGGTGTTCTACGATGTCTGGGTCCGCACTTTATGTATTGTGTTTCTGCAATATGCCTGTCACGCATGGCCTATGTCAAGTTCACAGAATCGGACATGGCGCAGCGGCCTGCATGATCGGTGTGATTAGTGGATCCCCAGTGCTGTACGTCCCTGTTACTCCTTTTTTTGCGCAGATCCTTCAATTTCCAAATTATGCCTTTGCAAACTTATACCTTCTAGAAAAGAGTGACGTAGTCCAGTATTTCTCAAGAAGCTTATTCTCAGCTTTCGCGGCATGGCACATCCTGAGTGTCAAGCCTAAGCTGCCTAACCTCGACATCAACCTCAGCAGCTCCACTTCGCATTATGAGATGTTGCAGCTATGGACTTCGCTTCTTGTTGAACACCACTAAAACGCTGCTTCGAGGCTCTAGAGCACAGTAGTTGAGTACCTTCATCTCAATCGCTTTCCCTCAAACGCTTAGTCTAACTTGTCAAACATTTCTTGTAGCTTTTTGATAACCACAAGCACTACGACTGAAATAAACGAAGGCATTTTCACCGACTGTTCTCTAGAATCCGTTGTACGAGCCTTGTTTGGGCTCAAACTCGTATCGAAAAATTTCGCCGACCTCCCATCGGCTCACAACTGCTGCAGTAATTGCTGTCGCAGACAAATCAATGACACAAAGCAGTGTTCTTTGTCTTGTACGAGAAGTAGATGATCTGCATGTAGGAAAGTGTTTAGGGTGTGTGATTGGGTGTCGTCAAAAATGAACCATAAGCCAAACCGCGACAATCGATATGTAACGACAGTGACGTCCTTTTGTTAGGAGGGAGTTTCTAATTTGAAACGAAGTGGCCAATTTCTTCCATCAGAAACTGGCCGCTTTGTTATCTGCTTTTGCCATTTATCTGCTTTTGCCATTTTAATTTAGTGCTCCTGAAAGAATGATTCAAAATATGATATTTTTCAAGATATGCCAACAAGCCCAGCAAACAACCTTTTTCGTATTATGACACACACACACACACACACACACACACACACACACACACACACATATATATATATATATATATATATATATATATATATATATATATATAATATATATATATATATATATTGTTAAGGCGTTTAATAGCCGGTCCACAGCGAGCAAGCACAATGGCGACAGTAACGGCCAAGCACGGGCTCTCAGTGCGAGCGGCGTCCTTGTTGGGTAGCCCCACTAGAAGGTACTCAAGAGTTCGACCCATTTCATAGTTCGGAGGCTTCGCTACAATTACCCCGGGGTCGAAGAGGGAGCCGCCTGGCGACCTAACAGCTTGTTATTATGAGCGGGTCATAATAAGCCTTCAGGCGCTCCACGTTGACGATGTCTCGCCCACGGCGGCGCATGTCCGAAGATTGTTCAACGGGTTCGATCAGATAGTTGACGGGTGAGGTGCGCTCGATGACACGGTAGGGGCCTTCGTATTTGGGACGTAGTTTGGAAGAGAGGCCAGCGGCAGAGGTCGGAATCGAGAGCCATACAAGCGCACCAGGAAGGAACGTGGGCTCAGAAGTGGTGCTGGCATCACGGATACTCTTCTGCCGCTCTTGCTCTTGCGTCGTAAAAGTCTTGGCAAGCTCGCGACACTCTTCAGCAAGCCTGGCTGTCTCGGAAATAGGTGTACACTCAGATGGATCCGGCGTGTACGGGAGTATCGTGTCCATGGTGTGCGACGGGTGCCTTCCGTACAGCAAGTAGAAAGGTGAAAAACCAGTCGTGCTCTGAGGGGCGGTGTTGTAGGCGTAGGTGACGAAGGGCAGTATATTATCCCAATTAGTGTGGTTGGCAGCGACGTACATAGAAAGCATGTCGCCGAGGGTGCGGTTAAAGCGTTCGGTGAGGCCATTCGTCTGTGGGTGGTAAGCAGTAGTTTTGCGGTGGACAGAATGGCACTCCGTCAGAATGGCTTCGACGACTTCCGACAAGAAGACACGGCCTCGATCGCTGAGAAGCTCTTGGGGTGGTCCGTGGCGCAGTATAAATCGATGCAGCAGGAAGGACGCAACATCGCGCGCAGCTAGCCGCAGGGAGAGCGGCGGTTTCGGCGTATCGCGTTAAATGGTCAACGGCAACGATGGCCCAGCGGTTACCAGCCGACGTCAGAGGAAGTGGTCCATACAAATCGATACCTACGCGCCCAAAGGGACGGTCAGGGCAAGGTAACGGTTGTAGACTGGCGTGCGACATGTGAGCTGACGGTTTACGGCGTTGGCAAGTGAGGCAAGAGCGAACGAACTGCTGCACATAGCGGTACATCCCGCGCCAGAAGTAGCGTTGTCGAATGCGATGGTAGGTTTTGAATACCCCAGAGTGCGCGCATTGCGGATCAGAATGGAAGGATTCACATATCTCTGACCGCAGACTGCGGGGTATCACGAGTAACCACTGCCGGCCGTCGGCGTCGTAATTGCGTCGGTGTAGAAGGCCGTCACGAATGGCGAAATGGCGAGCTTGACGACGCAATGCACGCGTGGATGGCGTTGCGGATGGATCAGAGAGCAAGTCGATCAGCGGGCCGATCCAATTATCCTTTCGCTGTTCGGTAGCGATTATGTCAACGTCAATGGCAGAAACAGCAGCCGAGGATACTGAGCAGAGCACATCACCTTCAGGCAGAGGGGAGCGCGAGAGGGCGTCGGCATCAGCATGCTGGCGTCCATTGCGGTACAGCACGCGGATGTCGTAGTCTTGTAAACGAAGAGCCCAACGGGCGAGACGGCCTGAGGGATCCTTCAATGATGAAAGCCAGCATAGTGCATGATGGTCGGTGACGACATCGAATGGGCGACCATACAAATACGGTCGAAACTTTGTAAGAGCCCAGACGATCGCCAGGCACTCTTTCTCCGTGACGGTGTAGTTTGTCTCAGCTCTCGTGAGCGTACGGCTTGCATATGCTACGACATATTCAGGGAATCCGGGTTTGCGCTGCGCCAGGACAGCGCCGAGGCCTACACCGCTGGCGTCTGTGTGCACCTCCGTCGGGGCCGTAGGGTCGTAGTGGCGTAGAATGGGAGGAGATGTCAACACATGGCGGAGCTTCGCGAACGCGTCGTCGCACTCATACGACCACGAATTGAGGGACCCGTTACTTCCAAGGAGCTTCGTCAGCGGTGATATGATCGTGGCAAAGTTTCGTATGAAGCGTCTGAAGTACGAGCACAGGCCCACGAAACTACGCAGTTCTTTGACGGACGCAGGTTTGGGGAATTCGGCCACGGCCCGAAGCTTGGCTGGGTCAGGAAGAATGCCATCCTTGGACACGACGTACCCAAGGATGGTGAGTTGCCATGCTGCAAAGCGGCACTTCTTCAGATTTAGTTGCAAGCCGGCATTGCTGACACGTGCAAAAACTTCTTTCAGACGTTGGAGGTGCGTAGAGAAATCTGGAGCGAACACCACAACGTCATCGAGGTAACACAAGCACGTGTGCCATTTCAAGTTGCGCAGAACGGTGTCCATCATGCGCTCAAAGGTCGCAGGTGCATTACATAGACCAAACGGCATGACGTTGAATTCGTACAAGCCGTCGGGTGTGATGAACGCAGTCTTCGGTCGAGCGTCATCAGCCATGGGTACTTGCCAGTACCCCGAGCGCAGATCGAGAGAAGAAAAAAATTCGGCTCCGTGAAGGCTGTCAATTGCGTCATCGATGCGCGGCAGTGGGTAAACATCCTTGCGAGTGATCTTATTGAGCCGTCTGTAGTCTACACAGAACCGCGCAGAACCATCTTTCTTCGCAACAAGAACAACAGGAGACGCCCATGGACTGTCCGAGGGCCGAATAACGTCGCGTCTGAGCATATCATCAACCTGCTCGTTAATTTCCCGACGTTCAGCAGGCGACACGCGGTAGGGACGTTGCCGTAATGGTGGATGGGCACCAGTGTCGATACGATGCGTAACAGCGGACGCACGACCGAGAGAACTTCGCCCGACATCGAAAGAAGAACGATATTCTCGCAACAGGTTCAGAAGCTGGGAACGCTGTACCGACGTGAGGTTGTCATCAATGCAAGGGCCAAATACATCAGGAGATGACGAATCAGAAGTGGAAACAGCACTGATGGTACGCAAATTGGGACAACGCGAGTCATCAGGTACGTCCAGGACTTGTGCGTTATCCACTGGTTCCACTCTGCCGAGACATTCCCCTCGAACCAAGGTAACAGTGTACGGGGATGGGTTGGTCACGAAAATAGAGGCGTTGCCCTGGGTGATTTGCACGGTCGCGAAAGGTACTAGCAACCCTTTCCTTCGGCAAGCACGGTCGGATGGCGAATCGAGTGCAATTGTGTCGGAGAGTCCAGCGCAGTAGGCAGATACACCCATCGTGGAGCTTGGAGGCACTATGGTATCGTCTTTCACGAGAATCTTGCTCACTTTCGAAGAACTGTCTTCCGGCGTCAAATGCGAGAAGGGGGAGAGTTCAATTTCGGCGGCGGCACAATGGATGACGGCGTCGTTGCGGGAGAGAAAATCCCACCCCAGGATGACGTCATGAGAGCATGCGGGAATGATGATGAATTGGGCGACATACAGAACGTCCTCAACGACAACGCGAGCTGTGCACCCTGCTGTAGGATGGATACGATGCAATCCGGCGGTACGAAGGGACAATCCAGAAATTGGCGTCGTCACTTTACGAAGCAAGCGGCAAAATTTTTCGTCCATAACAGATACTGCAGCTCCTGTGTCAATAAGAGCAGATGCGTGAACACCGTCCACAAGCACGTCAATGACATTAGATGGGCGGCTCTGAGGGCTTTCACAATGCGATAGCATCGCAGTCCTTGCCTCGGGGACTGCGACGACTAGTTTTCCCGCTCGTGAGCAGCTGAACTTGGCCGCATGGGGGACGGGGAACTACGTCGTGGAGACGGTGACCTACGAGAAGATGAAGCTAGGCGAGTTGGCGGTGGCATAGAGGGCGTTTCCTCGTGATAGGTACGCCTAATCTGGCCAGCAACAGGCGACGAGATATGGGGCGTCTGTACGCGAGTGCAATAACGTGCTACGTGGCCGGCGTAACCGCAGGCAAAGCAAATGGGCCGGTTGTCGGATGTGCGCCATCGGTTCGCCGGGGTAGGTCTTGTCCATGACACAAGAGCCGATGGACGGAACGGTGGCTGGAAAGGCTGCAGGGGGTGCTGGAGCTGAGTCTGAGAGGTCACGTCAACATACGTAGTCGGCATACCCGCTGCAAAGGATTGAGGTCGTGCGGCAGCTTCGGCGTAAGTCAGTGGGGCGGGCGCTTGAACGACTGGAGGCGGCCTGGCGACCACTTGGGCGTAACTTGGGGGTACAGGAGCCGGAAACTGTTGTGGGTGGTACGCAGGCATAACCTCCGCTATTTCCTGCTCAATCGCTCGGCGGATGGGGGGGGGGAAATGGTAGTGGCCGATTGTTGAGCAGCTGGTGGGTGGGCGAAGGGCAGGAGAGAGAACTGCCATGCGATTTCCTCACGTATGAAGGACTTGAGGTCTGCCAGCAGTGCCACCTGGTCACAGCTCGCCTCCAAGCCTGCAAGCCCTGCATCTCGTGGTGTGGA
The DNA here is from genome assembly GCF_013339725.1 of Rhipicephalus microplus. Taxonomy (NCBI): domain Eukaryota; kingdom Metazoa; phylum Arthropoda; class Arachnida; order Ixodida; family Ixodidae; genus Rhipicephalus; species Rhipicephalus microplus. The sequence goes on along the minus strand of NW_023612076.1, from coordinate 20,422 downwards.
GCGACGGGTCATCGAACGCTGCCGGCGGAGCTCCTCGTAGCTCTGGCACAGCGTGATGACCTCAGCTACTGTGCCTGGGTTTTTGGCCAGCAGCATCGTGAAGGCATCATCGGCAATGCCCTTCATGACGTTCTGGATCTTGTCTGATTCGGACATGCTGTCGTTGCATTTCTTGCATAGGTCCAAGACGTCTTCAATGTAGCTGGTGAATGATTCACCGGCCTGCTGAGCGCGTTCGCGTAAGCGCTGCTCGGCTTGCAGCTTACGAACGGCAGGGCGGCCAAAAACGTTGGTGATAGCGGTCTTAAAATCGGGCCAGGTTGCGAAATCAGACGCGTGGTTGTTATACCACATGCCGGCCACACCCGCGAGGTAGAAAACCAGGTTGCCGAGTTTACCTGCCTCGTCCCAATGATTGGGGACGCTGACGCGTTCGTACATGACGAGCCAGTCCTCGACGTCGGTGCCATCCGCACCGGTGAAGACAGGTGGGTCGCGGATGCGGGGGACACCGGAACATGGCGTCGGCGCAGGAGGAAGCGTTTGCTGGGCGGCGTCTTGTTGCATGGTTGAAGGCACGGTACGGGATCTAAGCTCCAAGGGCATCGAATGTGAACCGAAGATGTTTGAAGGGCACAGCACTCTCCACCAAAATGTTAAGGCGTTTAACAGCCGGTCCACAGCGAGCAAGCACAATGGCGACAGTAACGGCCAAGCACGGGCTCTCAGTGCGAGCGGCGTCTTTGTTGGGTAGCCCCACTAGAAGGTACTCAAGAGTTCGACACATTTCATAGTTCGGAGGCTTCGCTACAATATATTTATATATATATATATATATATATATATATATATATATGAATCTATATATATATATATATAAATATATAAATATATATATATATATATATATATATATATATATATATATATATATATATATATATATATATATATATATATATATATGAATATATATATATATATATATATATAGAGAGAGAGAGAGAGAGAGAGAGAGAGAGAGAGACAGAAAGATAGATACACAGATAGATGGCGTGTCGACCCTATCTATATAATATGAAGACTTAAAACACACACCATGTGATTCAGAAAACTAAGTCCTAGCAGGTGTTTATTAGAAGTAGTCGTGAGTAAACAGAAGCGCTATTTTATTCAAGGCTAAGTGCTAAGTAATTTTTATTTCAATCAAATTTAATGAGATATATTTTTCTTCTTGCTCAAATTGGTAAGATAATAATTTACTTTTGTCACTAATCTCTAATAAAGCCTTAATGAAGCATTCATTTTTGCTAAAATCGGTGTGGTATCTTATTTCGGAACAAAATCCTCGAATCTCCATGATGTGACTCATGACGTATGGGTGGAGAAAGTGCGTTAATGCCAACACTGAAATCACCGACAAGTATAAGGGATGGACAGATGGATGCATAGACAGGCTGACAGATGGACGGACGGTTGCATGGATAGAAGGATGCCCGTAATAACAGACGTATATATGCAAGGATGGACAGACAGACAGTTGGACGAATGGTGGCGATTGTGTATTCAACTGTAATACAGTATATTGATATTTTCGTGTTCCATTGTGCAGGTTTTCAGTTATGGTTTTAGTTTGTGGAGAATTATGGACGCAAACAAGGCTCGCCCCTATGAAGGTTTGACCGTAAAAAACTATCTATTTTCCTGTGTTCGAGTACAACCGATGAGCGAAGCTCCTTATAAATAGGACGCACATGACTCTTCATCTGATCTCGTTGCTGGCTTTCAGGAAGGTGGTAGGGTGTGAAGCGGGCGGGGAGAGCGAATGCTGCGCTCGGTGTGGGAACCACTGAGCAAGTGTGTGAGCGGCGCACGCACTGAAGCGCGAGCCATGTACCACCGTGCCTGCGAGCCGCTGCAAAGCCCGCACGCACCACTTGTTTTGCTCGGCGCGCTTGCCCGGAGCAGGGAGCTTAGACGGCAATGGCGGGTCATGGGCTTAAGGTGGTCAGCAAATACGTGACAAGTGAAATAGACATGCTCTCGCCGCTACTACTCCAGCGCTTTCAAGTGTTCTTTAGTTGCTACACAGGTGTGTTCGTCCGTCACCTTGTTGTACAAGGCTTCACGTTGGAACATGAATAGCGGGACGCCGTGTACAATATGCGTAAAGCATATATGCCTGTGTAAACCACAGCTGGGGAGCACAAGGAGAAGATTGATAGAAAAAAGTTTGTGTTCAAGTCAAAGTTTTTGTAATTGCTGGAAATTTTTCAGAATTGTGTGAACAAACAGTAATTGCAGTTAAAAAAAACATGGCTATCTCTCTACTTAGGAACAAATAGACGCGCTGGAGTGGCGGTGCCAGGGCGCGCGTCTTTTTTCTGTTTCTAGGTTCGCGCGCTTTTCCGCTTGGCATAAACAATAGTGCACATTTCATAAAAAGAAATACTTGATTCTGGCGGCATTTGGGGCAACCCGAATAAGCACGCAGTAATTAAAAATTACGCGTTTTCACGAGAGGCATCTATGAGTAGCATGTGAAGCAGCTCATAGGTCGACCTAAAATTCCGTTAATCACGGGCACCTTGCACGATGTTAATGCATTTTTGCAAGTGGAGCATACCTAATGCACGGTAATTTCTGTGTTGCCTGCTGTATATGGTGCGGGCTGAGGATTTGTTGTTTGGTGTTTTATACCTTGAATTAAAAATTTGGCAGATCTCAGGTTCAGTGCGAATTCATGATATGCGAAGCATGAATGAGAAATGTTGATATGCCACTTTAAAATCAGCACAAGGTTACGAGGTGATGGTAAAACATGCCGTACATGACTTCCATGTCATTATTATCATGTTTGGATGTGTAATTTACATCTTCGTCATCTATTCACGTCACGTGATACCAAATTAAGTATATGTGGAGCTAGCAAAACGGCCAGGAGCACGCTATGAGCGTTGTATGTTGTCTTGTTCTTACTTTACACGCGCGCCAAGATTATCATGTTTGCACCAGTCATATATTTTGTCATCCATTGACGTCACGTAACACCAAATTTGGTATATGTGGAGCTAGCAAAACGGCCGCAAACGCATTATGAAGGCCCCAATATATTTCAATGTAGCATTCACGCGTGCGCAAGCTGGGCACTGCGAGGTGACGTTAGCAAAACGCGAGCACTCCAGAGTCTAACGCCATTCGCGACTAGCGTCCGTCGGCGTGGCCTGACGGCAAGTGGTGCTAAATTGGACGTGCTGCATTTCGCGCCGATGTGTTACCCCAGACGACACTGCGTCTCCCTCTTTCCGTTATGAAGGGATGACGGATGCGCTTAAATGCACATGCGTCAAAGCAAAGCAGTCGGCGCGCGGCAGCGAGAATATAGTAGGACCGGCGCCTGGCATTTCAACGCCAGCCTCACGCGACGAATCGAACACCGGCGAGCACGCGCACATCGTCGCGTCGAAATAAATTGGCGCATTGACTGTGGTAGGTAGTCTTGTTCCCACATGACAAGCATCTCACGATTATCATGTTTGCACCAGTCCCATACATTCCTCAACCCTTGTCGTCACGTAATACCCAATTTGGCATTAGTGGAGCCAGTGAAACGGCCGAGAGCGCATCATCAGTGTGACATGTAGTCATGTTGTTACATGACACGCATGTCGTTATTATCATGTTGGGATGTGTGAATTACTTATGTCATCCGGTCGCGTCACATAATTCGCTAAACCCCACAAATCATTCAGCGTCACATAATTCCGAGTTTGATATATGTGACGCTAGCGATACGGCCGCAAGCGCATCATGATCGTGGCATGTAGTCATGGTGTTACATGACACACTTGATATAATTTTTATGTTAGCTTGTGTTCACCATGCTTGTGTTCACCATGCAATCACGCCATACCATACGAGTTTCGCAACATGCCAAGTGAACTAAATCACCACAAGAGCTGCAGGACCATGAATTGTAAATCATGACTTTCATGACATACATGTTTTGATTTTCATGTTATGACAAGTCAGATATGTTACTCAAACCGTCATGTTATGCCAAACCAAGTTTGGTATTGATACCATAATTGAAACGGCAAGGAGAGCTCAAAGTCACTGGTGGCTAGTTAGATAAATACGCTCAAAGTCACCGAAGTTTGCCCAGAAATGCTTCGCATTTAATATGTAGTTTCTGTTGGTGTTCCTCACGCCGAAATCTTGCTGGCGCACGCCACGCCGATTCATCGCCCCACAACGTGGGAGCATGTGCATCCATCGTGCGTCTGCAGAAGCACGTTCCCCGATGCCATCACCTGATTGCTGAGAGGTAGCAAGGGTAGAGGCCACAGCCTTTACACAGCCACTTACGCAGGCACGAACGTGCTAGGTTATGCCAGTGACTTCTGTATAGAATAAAACCCATATGTTCAACGCGCGCCTCAAGATTCTAGTTCCCGTATGCCATCATGTGATTGCTAAGACAGTGTAAGGTGGAAAGGACAAAGCATCCAATGGTGGCAGAAGCTTGACGCGGCTTGAGTTCAAACTAGCGAATTGGGATTATACCCAGCCGCTACACCACTTTTTCGTGGTAATGAAATCAGTGCCAGTAACAATGTAGCAAATAGCGGAACAGCTTTGATCGAGCAGTGCGAGTTAGTCGTCGTCTTTCTGCCGACTAAATCCTTCGACACGCACAAGAAAATGATGACACTAGCCACGCAACAGCCAGAAACCCACTACATTCTCGTGTCATTACTCCCCCTCTCGAAAAGCATCGACGCGATGCTTTCACATGTATGAAGGCAAGAGCAAGTCTTCAGCGTGAGTAATACGGCTTCATCCTTGCCACGTGGATGACGTCCGGCTGGACACCATGACGGAAGTACTGCACGCTGGGCTCAGCGATAACTTCGTAGTTGCTGAAAAACCCGGTAAGGTCCGAAAAACCCGAACCTTACCGCTGAGGTGCTAAAAAACCCGGTAAGATCCGAAATAATGACGCAAGAGCTTCTCAGAGTGGCCGCGTAGGTGTTCAGGACTCCAGATCCATACTTTTCCTGGTGTGATTATAGGATCCAAAGTGCCGCGACGTTCCCTGTTACTCCTTTTTCCCGCAGATCGTTCTATTTACTATTTTGTGTCTTCTAGCTTACACCTTCTGGAAAAGAGTGACGTAGTCCAGTATTTCCTGGTAGGTGGAATACTTTCTCTGATAGGTGGTAGGTGTCTTCACTGGGCCGAAAGTTCTACACATGAGCATTGTGTTGTTGCTGAGAGCGAATGCCCAAGCGAGCTAGTTGTCGAGCATCTTCGGCGCGCTGCGCATACTGGTCAGCATTTTCCGTGGTGGTCGTAAATACGTCAGGTAAGAGCATGGTGTCTAGCATCGTAGTAACTTCTGGAAGTGAAGCAGGCGGAAAGGCGTAAATCCTGTAGTTTCTTGCACGGCAGTGTTATATGCGAAAGTTACGAAAGGGAGGCCACTGTCCCAGTTCCTATGGTCTACGTCGACATACATAAAAATCATATCTGTTATGGCATTTTTGAGCCGTTCTGTTAATACGTTAGCTTGCGGATGGTAAGCTGTCGTTCGGCGATGTACGGTGCCGCTGAGTGTCATCGCTTCTTCAACTAGTTGGGCAGTGAAGGCCGTGCCTCTGTCTGTTAGAACCATGGCCGGTGCACCATGGCGGAGGACGACAGCTTGAATGAAGAAATTCGTGACTTCGTTTGCCATACCGTACCACGATTGAGTGCTCATGTTTCACAGTAACGGGTTAAATAGCCAGTCACAAGTATCATCTAGGGATTCCCCGCTGAGGATTTTGGAAATAGACATAGCAAGTCCATGCAACTTGTGTGAATGGTGCTCGGGGTGGCTCCACAGGATGAAAAAACCAGCAGGTTTCATGGGCGGAGTTTTGCGACGCTGACAGTCTCGGCAGGTCTTGACGTAGTGCTTGACGATACGGGACAGTTTGGGCCAGTAGTACCTGTGGCGGATACGCTTCAAAGTACTCGTGAACCCTATATGCCCGGAAGATGGTTCGTCATTGCACGCCTTAAGGATGTCGTCTCGCACCACAGACGGTACAGCCAGTAGGGTGGTTCGAGCGGTGGGATCAAAGCTCCGCTTCTACAGGACGTTGTCACGAAGGAAAAATAATAAAGTCGTGCACCTCAATGTTCGTGGTGGCTGTTCAAGCTTGTCCTCGAGATAGTCGATGAACGGGCGAAGTTCTGTCATCAAGCTGTTTTTGAGCCACGTCGGAGGCTGTGACGGCTATGAAAAAACTTTCGTCGTCAGTTTCTTCATGCTTGTATGCGGAGAATCCATCGAGCTAGGCTGCCTGAGAGGTCTTTGAGGGCTGCAAGCCAGCACAAGGAATGGCGGTCGGTGACTACTTTGAATGGTCGCCCGTACAAATACGATCGGAACTTCGCTATGCCCACACGACAGCTAGGCATTCCTTTTCGGTGGTGGAATTGTTCGTTTCAGCCGATGATAACGTACGACTAGTGTAGGCGATCACTCGCGCGATACCTTCCAGCCATTGCACAAGGACCCCTCCGAGGCCGACATTACTTGCGGCCGTATGCACTTCAGTGTCGGCATTTTCGTCGTAATGACCCAAGATTTGAAGAGTTTCGAGGCGTCATCGCAGCTGGCAAAAATCTTCGTGTTGTTGAGGGGCCCACACAAAAGCAACGTTGTCTCTCCTGAGTTGACTTAAGGGTTCTGCTATTTTGGAAAAATTCGGAACGAAGCGACGATAGTACGCACAAAGGCCCAGAAAACGGCTTACGTCCTGTTTGTTCGTCGGAGTTGAGAAGGCAGCCACAGCCAGTGTTTTGTCGGGGTCTGGGTGAATTTCGTCACTGTTGACGACATGGTCGAGTAACTTGATCTCCTCGTAGCCGAAGTGGCATTTTGTGGGCTTGAGCGGCAGGCCAGCTGTTCATAGCGCCTCATGTACTGCACGAAGACGCTGAAGATGCTGCTTGAAAGTCGATGAAAAAACGGTGGCGTCATCTAACAAGACAAGACCCAATTGCCACTTGAGACCGCACAAAACTGTGTCCATGATTTGTTAGAAAGTTGCGAGAGCAGAGCACAGGCCGAGAAGACGCACCTTGAATTCGAAGCGCCCATCAGGAGTAATGAATGCGGTCTTTTCGCAGTGACGCTCATCGACCTCAATTTGCCAATAACCACTGTGTAGATAGATCCATGGATGAAAAATATCGGGTGTTTCTTAGGCGGTCGACTGAATCGTCGATGCGGGCAAGCGGATAAACTTTTTTCTTTGTCACGTTGTTCAGTTTGCAATAATCAACACAGAAACGAAATGTGCCGTCTTTCTTTTTCACCAACACAACCGGTGACGCCCATGCGCTTGTAGCTGGCTGAATGATGTCGTCAGCAAGCATTTGTTGTACTTGGTCGTGAATGGCGCCTTGTTCTCTGCGGAAAACTTGATAAGCATCTTGTTGAATAGGCCTTTCACTGGGCTCTGTTATGATTCTGCGCTTTGCGATGGGTGTCTGTTTATTTTAGACGTCGGGGCAAAGCAATCACAGAAGGAAAGCAGGAGGAAGCGAATATTTTCTTGCTGTGAAGACGGCAGCGCGCAGTTCACACCAAGCTTAACCGGAGACTGTTGTCGCGAGGACCGCAAGGGAATTGCGCGAGTGAGAAGCTGGTATTTGAGTCTCCGATTTTTTTTCGAAGTAAGCGCTAGCACACTGCCTTATGAAGTGCTCGTATTCATGACTGAAATTCATTAATACATTTTTCACAGGCTCTTGTGTCAGTTCTATAGGACCACTGGTGGCGCATACGTGACGAGACAAGAGCACGAAAACATTGCCTTCCACAACTCCGAGAGCCGTTCGGTTGATGTCCCTCGGCACGTTAACCAGAACTCATGAACCGGGCGGTACTGTCACTGAATCGTCGGATACACGCAACGCCATCACACGCGATTCACAATCCTGAGAATGTAGGTTACGTGAAAACGTTACAAGATATTCTCGGAGATTTATAATAGCCTCATATTCTCAAAGGAAGTCTAATCCCAAGATGACCTGCCTGGAGCATTCTCGCAGTACGACGAAAGTCCCGATGAAGGTCGAAGCACCAATACGTACTCGGGCAGTGCGCCTCCCAACCGGCGTCACTAGATGATTACCCGCGGTACGGAGCTGTGGACCGTTCCATGGCATCACCAGTTTTCGGAGAGCAGCCGCGAAGTCACCACTCATAACGGAGCAATCGGTGACATTATCCACGAGTGCGGTGGTCGAGTGATTGTCGGCGGTTATAAAAATATCGAGGGAAATGGCTGCGCCACGTTCAGAACATTTAGTGACTGAAATATCGGCGTCGTCAACGTGTCGTGGCGGAGGATGTTTGTCAGTTCGGTAAACAGCGGCCCTACCTCCCGAGGCCGCTGGCCTTAGTATTCCTGGCGTGGGCCAGGACTTGGGGATATTGTTTCGTACACCAGAGAACGTGGCGTAACGACTAGGTGAACCGTGGCGCCGAGAAGAAGGTGAGCGTGGACGGTGGCTTTGTGCAGGAAGAAACGGCTGCTGCGCTGCTAGGTATAGCTGAATCTCGCGAGGACGCTCCCCGTTGCTGTGTCGACGCGCGTTTGAGTGAAACCCCTGAAGGCTCCTCCTGCGATAAACGTACTGGCGGTACAGATGGCCCGCTTCGCCGCAGAGCTAGCAAAGAGGCCTGTTGTCAGAGGTGCGCCGTACGTCAGATTTACGGGTGACTTCACGCGGAACGTCATACTGGAAAGTGCTCTCATGGTTACTTGCAGGTGCGAAATGACGGAACAATGGAGAGAAAGTAGAGTGGGGCCGCCTTCTGGTAGAAGGTTGAACACTCCTCAATGCTTTGGCATAAGACAGAGCAGGAGCTTCCGCACGCAGTGGGAGCAATTGTTGGGTCAAATTTCTGAGTTCATCACGAATAATGTCTCCCAGAATCATTGCACTTAGGTGAGCAGAAGTGGGACAGATATTTTAGAGCTCCTCGAGGACCACGCTCCGCACAAGCTCGCGGAGTGCTGATAAGTCCTGTCCACAAGTGAAAGGTGACACCGCGGCCACAGAAGCTGGGTGGTCGTACTGTAGAGAGCGTTGCTGAAGCGCCCGTTCCATGGTAGTAGCTTCTGCGTTGAACTTATCGACAGTGGCAGGGGGCTTGCGTATGAGTTTGGCAAAAAGTTGCTCCTTGACACCCCGCAGGAGGAGTTCAACTTTTTTTGTTTCATCAATTCCTAGGCCAGCGCGCTAAAACAAGCGTAGCAAGAGTTGACAAACAAGCGTAGACAAACATAGCCACGTTTTCATTTGACTTCTGAACCCGACACTGCAGAGCCCGCTCAGTCTTTTCTTTCCTTTCGGGATTTCTAAATGCCTGGCATAGCTGTCACTGAAATTCTTGCCAGTTGGTGATAGACGGCTCATTGTTCCCATACCAGATGCGAGAATAGTCTTCAAGTGCGAAAATGACGTAGCAAAGTTTCTTGGTGTCGTTCCATTTTTTGGCGGCTGTGACCCGACGAAGTGGTTTAGCCAGTCATCTACATCCTCAAATACATCACCATGAAACGGCTTCGGGGTGCGTGCTGTGTAGACGACGCTTGGGGTGGATGCGAGCTGGTCTACGTTTTGCGTCTCACTTGCCACTGTGGTGGTCATTCTTGCCGAGCTCAAGGAACCAAATTCAGGAGGTAGTCCAAGCAAGCGGCGGCTGAAGCGAAGTGCCAGGTTTTCCTTCGGAATTGTTGAAATGGTGGCAGAGGCTTGAAGCGACTTGAGTTAAAACTAGCAAATCGGGATTGTACCCAGCCGCTCCACCAGTTTCTCACGGTAATAAAATCAGTGCAAGTAACAATGTAGCAAATTGCAGAACAGCTTCGATCGAGCAGCGTGAGTTTGTCGTCGTCTTTCTGCCAACCAAATCCTTCGACACGGACAAGTAATGATGACACTAGCCACGCAACAGCCAGAAACCCACTACATTCTCGTGTCATTACTCCCCCTCTCGAAAAGCATCGACTGGATGCTTTCAAGTGTATGAAGGCAAGAGCAAGTCTTCAGCGTGAGTAATACGGCTTCATCCCTGTTACGTGCACGACGTCAAGCTGGGCACCACGACGGGAGGACTGCACGCTGGGCTCTGCGATAACGTCGTAGTTTACACCGCTGAGGTGCTGAAAAACCCGGTAAGGCCAAAATAACGACGCAAGAGCTTCTCAGAGCGGCCGCGTTTGCGTACGGGACTCCAGAGCCATACGTTTTCTCTGCGATGGTAGGTGACTTCTCTGTGCCGAAGATTGTACTTATGAGCATCGTGTTGTAGCTGAGAACGAATGCGCAAGCTAGCTAGTTGTTGAGCTTCTTCGGCGCGCTGGGCATGCTGGTCAGCATTTTCGGTGGTGATCGTAAATACGTCGGGTAAGAGCATGGCGTCTAACATTGTGGTAACTTCGCGGCCATGAAGTAGGCGGAAAGGTGTAAATCCTGTAGTTTCCTGCACGGCGGTGTCATGTGCAAAAGTTACGAAAGGGAGGACACTGTCCCAGTTCCTATGGTCTACGTCGGCATGCATGGAAATCATGTCTGTGATGGCCTTATTGAGTCGTTCTGTTAATCCGTTAGCTTGTGAATGGTAAGCTGTCGTTCGGAAAAATACAGTGGCGCTGAGTGTCATCATTTCTTCCAGTAGTTGGGCAGTGAAGGCCGTGCCTTCATCTGTTAGAACCATGGCCGGTGCACCATAGTGGAGGACGGCAGCAGGAAGGAAGAAATCCGCGACATTGCTTGCCGTACTGCGCTGGAGCACTCATGTTTCATAGTATTGGGTTAAATAGTCAGTCGCTATTATTATCCAGCGATTCCACACTGAAGGTTTTGGGAATGGACCTAGCATGTCCATGCAAACTTGTTGAGATGGTTCTCGGGGGGGCTCCGCAGGGTGTAACAGACCAGCAGGTTTCTTGGTTGGAGTTTTGCGACGCTGACCGTCTCGGCCGGTTTTGACGTAGTGCTTGACGGTACGGGACAGCCTGAGAGTATGGAGAGAGCTGGCGACATACGCCAGCTGTCTCCTTGATACAGGCTGTTGTCCACCTAGGATTTGCTAACCTTCGTCTCCTGTCCACTGCATCCACCATGCATATTACTGGTCGCTCGATAGCTTCTGTTGACATGACACGTCGCCGTCTGTACTCTCTTCGAAACAGGAACCGTCAGAATGACGAACAGCTGATGATGAGGCAATCTGCTTCCGATGTGGTCACACGGAACAAATAAGTCGTTTCTGGCGCAGCCACTGGCCGTTTATGCCTTCTGGCCTATGCCCCACTTACAGTAACTCATTCCGTCCACCGAACCTCTGTTATTTGACCCACACTGAGTCTACAGCATTTACTGCCCCTGAGGACTACAGCCACCCTGTCCGCCTTCTCAAAGCTGCCCTTCTCGTTCAAATACGGGTCGCCGCTCTCCATCGCCGTTTTTTAACCGTCGCTTGTCCCCGGAAAACTAGGCTGCGCAGCTTCTGGAGGTGAAACTGCCCTGTCGACCTTACGCTAAAATCTTCCGTTGCCCTTAGGTTTGAACTGGAACAACCTTGACATATATGTTTATGGCACACTTGTTGAAGCTTTGATTGATACGAGAACTCACATCTCCAATATGAGTTCGCATTTTCGCGGTTGCATGAAGAAGGTCTTCACGCCCCCCTTGACCAGTGTCGTGCAAGTTGCGGACGGCGCAACAGCCGCCGTCGTCGGTATGCGCACAGTTCCAGTTTTTGTGGCTAGTCATCAAGTGATCATTCTTTTTGCCGTCCTTTCTACATGTCCCCACGACCACATACTAGACCTCAGTTTTGTTGCAGCCGATTCTGCTCGAAATAATTGCTCCACTGGCCGGCTCCACCTTGAACTGCCACAAATCAGTGTCGCCCCGTAGGACGATAGATATAGCGCGAGAACAGAATGGTGACAAAGGGACAATAAAGAGACGAGCGCTCGTCTCCGTTGTGCATTTGTCCATTTGTCTTCGTTCCATTCCCGCGCTATATCTACCGTCATGTCATACCAACTAGCCCTAAACGGCCGCACGTCCCATACTATCCTACATGCCAAATACAATGCAGCAACTTTGTTCACCTGCCCTCCAAAAGTCGATTTCCTGTGCTCACCAGCTGCGCCCGATGGTGACTATTACGCTACGGCTCTCACCGACGTACTTCTTGCACACAGTGCTCCGCATTACAGCTAACAGAACTTGTCCACCACTTGTAAAATTGTGCTACATTGATCAAGTGCGTCCACATGGAATTTCTGCTGCTCGCATTTGTCCGTTGCTCGATTCACAAACTGACGTGCTTGTCTTAGACACCTTTGCTCTAACACTGCGCACACCACTCGCACCACATTCGGGCAGCCGTCAAATTGTAGACATCATCACCACTGATCTTCTGCCTCCACAAGTTGAAGCCCTACAGCGTCTTCTCGAGGCCTACCAGGATATTTTCGATATTGACGGCCGACCTTTAAGGAAGGTGTCCTTTGTCCAGCATTGCATAGACGCAGGTGATACCTACTCTGTTCACCGCAGTCCTTACAGAATGTCTGCTTTTGAACGGAGCATTATTCATAAGGAGGTGAACAAGATGCTAGCGACAACATTATTGAATAATCTTCCAGTCCCTGGGCATCCTCGGTGGTTATAAATGAAAAGAGGGACGGCTCGTGCCAATTTTTTGTGAACTGCCCCCCCCCTTAACAACATCACGAAGAAAGACGGCTACCCTCTGCCTTAAATTTACGACGCCCAGTAAACCTTCGTTCTAGTTCTTGGCTGGTCGCCATGGACCCCATGAACCGAGAGACGGCGGCTTTTGTAGCACCTGATGGCCTCTATCAATTCAAGGTCATGTCTTTCGGCTTATGTAATGGCCCCGCCACCTTCGAACGAATGATAAACTCCCCTCTCCAATGAACTCAAGTGGTCTACAAGTCTTCTTTATCTGAATGACGTAGTTGTGTTTGCTCCCACTGCTGAAGCACGTCTAGAAAGATTGTCCCAAAGTCTTGCTGTATTCCGTCTCGTTGGCCTTCAACTGAATTCATACAAGTGCCAGTTTGGTCGCAGCCGCATTGCAGTACTTGAGCATACTGTTGACGCTAACGGCGTAGAGCCTGACCCAAAAAAGATTGCGCTGCGAAGCACTTTCCTGTGGCCAAGTCTGCTGAAGATGTCCGCAGCTTTCTGGGGCTCTGCTTTTATTTTCGGCGGTTAATCAAAAACATTGCGGAACTCACTCAGCCTCTAACTGATTTACTCACGCCAGATGAGATTTTTACATATGGCCTCTCGCAAGCAGCAGCTTGGTCCGATCTCACCACTTTACTTACTTCCTGTTTTGGCTCACTGCAACCCTACTGCATCGACCGAAGTCCACACCGATGCCAGTGGTTACGGAATAGGCGCTGTGTTGGCTTGGCAATAACGTGGACATCATAGTGTGATAGTCTATGTCAACAGGCTGCTCTCCCCTTCGCAGTGGAATTATTCCCTCACAGATCGCGAAAGCCTAGCGCTGGTAAGTGCACTGGGCAGAGGCGAAATTTCACCCTTACTTATACATCCCACCAATTATAGTTCTCACCGACCACCACGCTGTTTGCTGGTTTGCTCCCTGAAAGATCTCACAAATTTTCTCGTCCACTGCGCACTGCGCCTACAAAGTGTTTTTTACGCTAAAGCGTATAGGTCAGGAAAGCTGCACAACAATGTGGGTTGCCTGTCACGCTAACCTGCGGTGGACTGGAACTCAACAAGCTCTTATTCCGTGTGCTGCACTCTTTCCATCTCCCAGTCACTTCATTTCGGTGAGGAGCAGTTTCCTGATTCGGATATCTCCCGCCTAATGCAACAGCTTGGATCTTAACCATACGACGCTTCAGTTCGCATGTTTATCGCCCACCGGTCCCGACTTATCTCCGGTCATACCAAAGTACCTGTGCTCTACAGGCCTCTGCGAGCTCCATGACGTGCGAACCACGTGTAACCTCGGTGTTTCACGCACATATGACCGTATGCGCCACCGCTTCTACTGGCCTGGTCTTTCGCACTCTGTACGTCGTTATGTCAACGCTTGCGAAGTTGGCCAGCGCCACAAGGAGACGACGGGGCTCTTTGTTCGGCATCTCCAGCACATCGATACCCCATCGGAGCCCTTCTTCCATGTTGGTTTGGACCTTCTCGGTCCGTTTTCAACATCCGCCTCCGTAAACAAGTGGGTCGCAGTTGCTACAAGTTACGCTACCCGCTGTGAAGTTACACGAGCCATGCCAACAAGCTGCGCTGCAGACGTCTCTGATTTTTCACTACGCGATGTCATATTAGTGCATGAAGCCCCTCGTCAACTACTGGCAGACCGAGGCCACACGTTCCTTTCTAAAGCGATTGCCAATATCCTACGTTCCTGCTCTACCCAACATAAGCTTGCGAGATTGTACTGCCCCCAGACAAACGGGCTTACAGAACGTTCAAACTCCACCCTGACGAACATGCTATCGAAATACGTCTCAGCCGTCGTGATTTTGGACCTTGCACTACCCTACGTGACGTTCGCGTACATTTCATTCCGGAATGACACCTCTGGATACTCTCTGGGTACTCGCAGTTTTAACTTCTGTTTGGACGCGAACCAATATCGCCGTTGGATATCTTCCTGCCGGTCGCTGCGCAGTCTACTTCTGAATACGCACGTGGCGCTATTTCCTAAGTAGACCACTCTCGTCAGCTTGCCCGCTGCAGATGAATGACGTCCCGAGACTCCCAGAAGCATCATTACGACGAGCGGCATTGCGACTAACAATTTTTGACAGGTGCTCTCGTTCTGCTTTGGTTCAAGAGGCGACAAGCAAGCCTTTCAGAGAAGCTTCTTTCTCGTTTTACGGGCCCATACCGCGTGCTCAGACAAGTGAGCGACACTACACACGAAATCATTCCTGATGAACTACCAACTTCTTCTGCTCTGTTGTCCCGGGACGTCGTCCACGTTTAAAGGCTGAGGCGTACCACACTGCTCCCGTTGTGGCCCCATAAGCTCGGCGGGTCGGCGTTTCCCGTCGGGGGTCGTATTACGTGGTTTCAACTGACGGTAGCAAAGGCATGGTAGGACATGCCCTAAAAAGGAGCCTCAGACTGAAAGTGGAGAGGTTTACGTTGTTGGTGAGCTGTGTTCTGGCTGCGCACTGTCTAGTGTTATTTTCACGCAACACTAGGAAACCATAAGACACCAGATAAGCTTGAAAACTGCGTGCAAAAAAGGCGGCTCTTATAAATGTGCTGCACAATAAACAGAATACGCGTAGACATAACCTGTGAAAAGCTGTTCGTTGATCAGAATTTAACAGTTCGTTGATCAGAATTTACGCACGAAGTAGTTCAATAACCACAGCATATCCACGGAGTTAACGACGATAAGTTGGGCGAAGCTTCAGTGAGTTTTTTTAGAAACCCTGAATCGGTCGTCCATTCGTCTGTCTGTCATTCTGCCTGCCTGTCTGCCTGCCTGTCGGCCTGCCTGCCTGCCTGCCTGCCTGCCTGCCTGCCTGCCTGCCTGCCTGTCTGTCTGTCTGTCTGTCTGTCTGTCTGTCTGTCTGTCAGCCAGTCAGTCAGTCAGTCAGTCAGTGACACTGTCAGTAAGTCAGTCAGTGACACTGTCAGTTAGTCACACTTTCAGTCAGTCTGTCAGTCAGTCTGTCTGTCAGTCACACTGTCAGTCAGTCTGGTAGTAAGTCACACTGTCAGTCGGTTAGTCAGTCACACTGTCAGTCCGTCTTTCACTCACACTGTCAGTCAGTCACACAGTAAGTCAGTGAGTCACACTGCCAGTCAGTCTGTCAGTCAGTCACACTGTCAGTCAGTCACACTGTCAGTCTGTCAGTCAGTCACACAGTTAGTCTATCAGTCAGTCTGTCGGTCACTCAGTCACACTCAGTCAGTCACACTGTCAGTCAGTCAGTCACACTGTCAGTAAGTCACCCTGTCAGTCTGTCAGTCAGTCAGTCACACTGTCAGTTGGTCGCAGTGTCAGTCAGTCACTGTCAGTCAGTCTGTCAGTCAGTCCATCAGTCAGCCAGTCTGTCAGTCAGTGACACTTTCAGTCAGTCTGTCAGTCGGTCACACTTTCAGTGTGTCAGTCAGCCACACTCTCAGTCTGTCAGTTAGTCACCCTGTGAGTCTGTCAGTCCGTCAGTCACACTGTCAGTCAGTCATACTGTCACTCAGTCACACTGTCAGTCTGCCAGTCAGTAACACTGTAAGTCTGTCAGCCAGTCACACTGTCAGTCTGTCAGCCAGTCACACTGTCAGTCTGTCAGTCAGTCATCCACAATGTAAGTCTGTCTGTCAGTCAGTCACACTGTCAGTCAGTTATTCAGTCACATTTTCAGTAAGTCAGTCAGTCACACTGTCAGTCAGCCGCACTGTCAGTCAGTCACACTGTTAGTCAGTCACACTGTCAGTCTGTCAGTCAGTCACACTGTTAGTCTGTCAGTCAGTATGTCAGTCCGTCAGTCACACTATCAGCTAGTCTGTCAGTCAGTCACACTGTCAATCAGTCAGTCAGCCAGTCGCCCTGTCAGTCTGTCAGTCTGTCAGTCAGTCACACTGTCAGTCAGTCACACTGTCAGACTATCAGTGAGCCACACTCGCTGTCTGTCAGTCAGTCACACTACTGTAAGTCAGTCCCAATGTCTGTATGTCTGTCAGTCACACTGTCTGTCTGTCAGTCACACTGTCTGTCTGTCTGCCTGTCTGTCTGTCTGTCTGTCAGTCTGTCTGTCTGTCTGTAAGTCACACTGTACGTCTGTCTCTGTCTGTCTCGCTGTCCGTCTGTCCATCCGTCAGTCCGCCCACTCGCCCGCCCGCATCTGCTGAGTGAGTCGTCAAACTAGGTGGTCACCTACGACGACAAGCTAGGAAGGACAGACCCACTGCTTTAGGAGCTTCGTCTATTGAAAAGATATGGTTTAGTGATAATAGCGAAACCACCATCGGAGGCAGATTCCTACATGTGCAATGAAGGGAAACTACGATTTTTGTTGTAAATACTAATGTTCTATTGCTTGCATCACATCATAAAAATGGTATCGTTATTGTCGCAATATCTTGCTACGTAACACGTTTGTCATTGAAGGATATTTACACACATCAACACGCTGTAAACAAAACACAGTGGTGCAGGTGCAGTTTAAAGCAGTAAACCTGAAATATAAGTGAGTTTACTAAATTTTATGTGAGAAAGATACTCTTGTTAGCCCTCTTTTACAAACGCAAGCAGGCAGGTAGTCGTACAGTGAAAAGCGTTTTTGGCTGAGTTGACGGTGATCGTATATTAGTAGAGACGTGACGCAAAGGTCACATGTTCATCGTGCTTGATGCTTGGCCTGCTGACGTCATGCTGGCGCAGCTCTGCTACACCTTCCCTTTCTGAACCAACAACAAGCCTTAACGTCTTTTGGCTTGCGGGTACCAACAAAGCTCGCGTCGTTGCCTTGTGCTGCGGCGTAGGGCTTGTGTAGGTCTGGCGGCTTCTTTATGCACTGGAATGGGGGCAGTGGCCTCCTGAGTTAGCATGATCCTGACATGCTCTCTTGTGCGAAGAATTTTCTTACCGTCTTCAATTTGTAAAACCGTGGAGCGTGGTTTGTCCGCGAGCCGCAGGAAGACTGCTGGTGACCAGGTCCACGTGATAATTCCGTAGGTAGTGACCTCCTGGCCATGTGACAGAGGTGGTAGATCCATGGCGCCGCGGTTGTAGTAGTTTCTGCTTCTGGCATATATCGCGAAGTCGTTCGTGTATCGTGCTGCTGGGCACTGTCTGTGGTCCCAGATGGCTGCTTGGTACTGGCAGAAGGGTCCGAGTCTGACGTCCCATCAGCCCCTTTACAGAAGACTTCAACACGTCACCACAGAGTGTGTTGCACACAGAAGACTTCAACACGTCATCACGTGTGTTGCGCCACTCGAGAAGAGCTGTATGAAAATAGTGCATGTTAAAGGAGCACTTCTATAAAAGCTTCTTTGATTCTTGCAGAGCTCGTTCCGTCAGGTCATTAGAACAAAGATGATAGGGACTTGAAGTAACATGCGCTACTCCTAGCTTTCTCAGATAATTTTTGAATTATTCGCTGCAGAACGGTGGACCATTATCTGTGCGCCGTTTGACTGGTAGTCCATGCACCGAGAAAACTTCGGAGCACCACGTGGTGAGCATGCACGCAGTTGTGAGCGTTTCTCGCACCTGAAAAAAGAAAGTAAAAATCGACAATCAGGGCAAACTCAAGTTCGCCACAGCAAAAAAATCGATTCCCACAATTTACCATGACAGAGTGGGGACTTCGTGGCATAAAAGTGGCATCTTTACGTTCTTCGGCTGATATTTCTGGCACATCTTGCACGCTTTGCAAAACTGTCCAGTATCATCCAATATACTGCGCCAGAACATGACCGTTCGTGCACTGGCTTTCATTTTCTGTGCTGCCTGAGACAACGCGCCACAGCAAAAAATCTATTCCCACAATTTACCATGACAAAGTGGGGACTTCGTGGCATAAAAGTGGCATCTTTACGTTCTTCGGCTGATATTTCTGGCACATCTTGCACGCTTTGCAAAACTGTCTACTATCATCCGATATACTGGGCAGGAACATGACCGTTCGTGCACTGGCTTTCATTTTCTGTGCTCCCTGAGACTCCTGAGACACCGCAACGCGCTCAAAACGCTGCAAATATGCGTCGAGGTCGTCTCGCATCTCGTTGAACGGTGGCAACAGCTTGTGCAGGCCACAGCTATCCATCACAGCTGGGGACGGTGCGTCATCGCTTACCGGACGCCCTATCTCTCCCGCGTTCGAACCAGTCTTCTGCTCTTGCAACTTTAGCTTCAACAGCAAAACGCGCTCCTCGGCTTGCAGCCTTTTTAGATGCGGAGCATCTACTTCTCGAGGCTTGTAGTGCGGCGCCGTCCGCCAGCTTCCTCCTCCTTCTTCCACCATCTGTGCATCCCTTCCTCCTCTACACAACGCGCGCGCTTCACTCCTCCACAATCTGTGCACCCTTCCTCCTCTACACACCGCGTTCGACATCTACAATTCTCCTGATTCTCCAGTGAACGCGCATGCGCCGTCGCGCTTCGAGAACATTAAACAGCTGTCAGTGCATGCGCCGTCGCACTGTATATATACTCAAGGTCGGCGCTCGCTCGCTCAGTTGCCGCTCGTCGGTTGGAATGTACGGCGCGTCGACGACCAAGGTCGCGGTGAAATGAATTCCAACGAATCTACAAACACAATGATCGACATCCCTTCGACCAGCGCCGCCCTTTCGCATACGTGTGTACGTGTTCACTCATTTAACACCCCCTCCTACAACCACGTTAACCAATTTAGCCATCGACCCAATTAAGTCGCAATTTAACACCCCATTTCACAACCACGTTAACCAATTTAGCCATCGACCCAAGTAAGTCGCACTTTAACATCCCGTTAACCAATTATATGCTCCGCATCCTCCTCAGTGTTCCCCCGAGGGAAGCTGCGGGCAATTTTTTTTCTTCCAGCGCTATCTTTTCTCGCTGCTCGTTGCGAACTTGCGCACGAAGGTCCTCTTTCGATAACGCGCTCCGCGTCAACCCCTTTCTGCAGTGCCGATCCTGTTAGACCCATGTCCGTTCCGATCGCGTGCAAATTCTATAAATCCATCGGTTCGTCCCGCCCGTCTGGCTCTCGGCAAGAAGGTAAGGCCGATCTATCCTGGCAGGCTCGCCAAAACTTGTGGGCAACTGTGGGCACAGGTTAGCCAGATGAGGACAGAGGACGTTCGAGGACAACGAGAGACTTTTATATACACGAAGACGGACAAATGAATACACACAACATAAACTTCCACATATATACACGCGTTCACGGTCCTACGCGAAAGGGAGTTAATGTTCTTGTTCGTCCACTCATATTCTACTTTTGCGGCATGAACGTTGCGCTTGACCTTGAGCTCTCTGGTAGTCAAAAGGCGGTGTGCCTTGTGCTTGCGGAGTTCGTACCGAGGCGGAGCCCGGTCTAGAAGATAACCACCAGGGCAACCCAGTACGGTGGTTAACGCCTGGGCTTGCCTGTACACCACCAAGAACAGCGTACCACCGACTGCCGCGAACAGACCTGGGACAGCGTCTCGCTCCCAGACCAGAACAGCAGCTGGCCGTGACGAACGTTGCTTCAGACCAACGTGGGGGTGAGGTGGGGAAATGGCCTGTCCAGGACGCACCCGAGGACTTCAACGCCGAGACGAGGCCCGGACACGGAGGGTCAGAACG